>JBBPBT010001178.1:8534955-8546296 GCA_037974875.1 Cicer bijugum
TTTGTTTATTATAGTTTTTAAAAAAAAAAGTTAAAATTATTTTAAATGAAAAGTTATTTTTAGTAACTTGTCAAAAAAAATTATTTTTTGTAAAAAAAAAAGTGATTTTCTCCATAAAATACAATTACAAAATAATTTTTTATTTTTCTAAAATCTTTAAAAGATAGTTTCTAAATTATAAAATATTAAAATTATTTTTTAAAATCTAAAACAAATAGACCCTAAATCACTAATTTGATTTGTTCTATGTTATGCAGAAAAGAAGAAACTACTACTTTTAGAGGATGTGGATTTATATAACAAAATACATTTTTAATCAAAATTCTTAGAAAAAAAAAACTTGATATAATAGTTCTAATTACTTTTCTAATTAAATCATTGGCTAAATAAAGATCATATTTAAGTCAAGATTTGTGATCCTTACAATAAGCATTGTATCAAGCTTTCTCAAGGCAGGGATATTCATGTGAAGATCAGTTCTTTGCCTCGTAGTCATAATCTGTTCAATCAAAAATAATGAATTTTGAATTAGATAGGAAGAAACAAATTATCATGTACAATAAAAAATATAGTGTCTCTAGATACTATAATTTTTTTCATCAGTAATTTTTTTTAATTTATTTATGTATATATTATTATAATATCTATTAAAATTAATTAAATTACAAATTTTGGTACATCTCAACAGATGATTAGTGATTTAATTTTGATAACATCAATGTTAATTTTTGAATGTACCGTAGTATTATATTACCTCCATGATTGTACCATCTTTGGATTTCTGTTGTGTAGGAACCATTTCAACGACGTATTCGGTGACGGAAAGAAGCCAATCGATTTCTTTCCGCCACCTTGCTTTCCTTTCTGGCGCCATTGGCTCTAACCGCTTTTGTTCACCAAAAACAGCAGCTGCATTCTCAAAGTAAGAAAATATCTTTTAGTTATGAGAATCAATAATTTGAAACATTTTCATGAAAATAATGGAATGGAAATTAAAGCATAATGTTTCTCCATCAAGATTCAAAAAGTATATAGAAAATTATGTATCTTATCTTAAAAAAAATAAAAAAAAAATAACATACCAGCAAGATTTGTTAATGCATTTGATAATGCTAATGCTGAAGAAACACCTTTTCCTCCACCAGACATATCCTCTCCCAATAATAGTTTAGCAAATCTCTCCTTCATCTGTTCCAGTTCTGAATTAAATCCAATCATAAATATTAAACTTATAAACAAACAAATAAATCAATGAAATGCAAGACATTGATAAGGAAAAAATAGTTAATAGTTTTAAAATATATAAAATTAAAGTTTTATCTGAAAATTGATGCATCTGATTTTAATTTTAGAGGGAATAATAATAAAAATTAATATTTACCTTGTAGTAGCTTGTCTTTGGCTTCTTTTGCTGCAATTTCCTCCTTGATTGTTCTTGATTTGTTAGGAAGTATTTTTTCTGAATCATGAAGAGGTTTTGATCCTTGACTTCTTGATGAAGAAGGATCATCTTCTATAGGATCTAATGTGCTGGCACTTTCAATGCTTAAACTTTTTGTGTGTCTCCCTGTATTTTCAAACATTCCTTTGAAATTGAATAGTTTGGATTTGTAATTTTCTTGTTCTTGTTCAAGTGTTTTAACCATTTTGTTTTTAATAAAAATAATATTCCCTTTTCTTATTATATATGTTTTGAGGAAAAGTTTAAAGGGATGAAGAAACAAGAACAATACTTGGGGTTTCCAACTCCCTATAGATTAATTTTATTTCTTGCATTGCAAGGGAGAGAAGGAAAACACCAAGGGGAGAAGCCAAATGAAACCAAAAGAGATATAATTTTTTTATTTTTTATTTTTTTGGTTTTTTTAAGGAGAAAGAGAATTTAAAAAAAATTGTTGGAGGTGATTATTTGATGGAGCTGTTTGTGTGTTAGTTTTTTTCTTTCTTTTTTGAGTTGGATTCATTGAACGTGGGGTGCATGTTGTAACAAATTAATGGGTTTAAGAATTGGAGAAATAAACAAACAATAATAAAATTTTCACTTTTTTTAATTAAAAAAATATTATGTTTTGGAAGAATCTGTTTTGACAATGATGTGTTAAATTGAGTGGTTGAATTAAGATTCTAATTTAAGGGTCAAATGTTGCTAAAGACTAGGGAAGACAGATAAGAATGCTTACATAATAATAATAATAATAATCATAATAATTATAATAATAATAATATAATAATTGTTATTATTATTATTATAACAATGTACATAGTTTTTAAATTTTAGAATTTTTTGTTGTTCTTAAGGTGCCACTAGCACATACCTTGAGGAGTCTTTTTATTAGATTTTATGAGACACCATTGTAGGGTGTCATAAATTCTCCACCCTGTCATCGTTGAAAATTTTGAGTTGGACATTCCAAAACTTAACTTTATTAGTTTTGTATTTTAATAAGAAGCACATGCATGCTACAACATAGACCATGCTACACAATAGAGTTGTGCTTAAAATTCGGTTAAATTATTACTCTTTTAATCTCTTCACTCTTTTTAGTTTTTAGATTTTGTTTTCATCTCTTAATTAATTTCGTTCTACTTTTTTATAGGAAAAATTCTATGAAATAATTGGATCATAAGAAAAGACATTTATTCACCTTTTATAAAAAAATTATAGAACTCTCTCAAATAAATCATATGCTCACAAATTCAACAAAATATTAAATGTTGAAAATGATGATAGTTGAAAATGATGATATTTTAATGACAATTTATTGAAAATAATGATGGTATTTAATGAGAGTTAGTTTTGTTATGAATTGAAAAAATGAAAAGTCTCAAAGAGGGATAACATTCAAGTATGGTATATAAGGTGGAGGTAATGGACTTAGAATGGGTTCAAGGGGCACCCCAATTTTGTGAAGGACCACACGCCGTCTTACAATTTGATACGTTAATTACGTAACTGCCCTCCCCATTTCTTAAATATAGTTTTGTTAGTCATTTTAATTATTTCTATTAGTTTTACTGAAAAATGTTTTGTTAAATATTATCATTTTGATTTGTTGATTAAGTTGTCTGAGATTAAAAAAAATGAGATTCAAATGAAAATCAAATCTAACTTGAACAATTCATCCATTTTCTTCTTAAACATGTCCACCTTGTTCCTAAACTCACCCACTTATTCCCACATTTTGTTTGAATAATGTAGTTTTATTTAAGGAGGTGGTTTATTGTTTTTCGGTACATAAAGCAAAAAAGAAATTTAAGAAAATTAAAGGCTTGCTTGATTCAGATCTTAAAAACTCTATTTTTGTATTTAAAAATTTTAAAAAAATTTATTTGAATTACTTGTTTTTAAAAACTATTTTTAATATTATAATTTTTAAAACTAAAAAACGCAAAATAGATAAATTGTGTTATTTTTTATTTTTTAGTTTTTTTAACTCACTAATCAAAAACTGTTTTAAAATATAGAATTGTCAGCTAGATTTTTTAATATTTTTTATAAATAATTTTCTAAAAGTTATTTATAAAATAATTTTAAAAAAATAAAATATAATCAAACAAGTCTTAATTTTTGACATTTATGATGGTGTAGAAATGATGGGAATGTGGTTTGGTGGTTGGTTTAAAATGAAAATGTGATTTTGTATGATTGGAATAATATGCGAATGTACGTACGCAGGTTGAATTTGAATGTGAGACATTGGATTTGAATGTGTTGTTGGGATGTCCAAAAAAAGAAAATTGTATTCATGGGTATGTGTATGAGAGAAAGATGTTGGGTGTACATATTCACCGGATTCAAATGATAAATAATTCCATGAGTTAATATTTTTTCTAATAATATCGATAGAAATTATTAAAGATACTAACGAAATTATATTTAAGAGATTAAAATGAAATCTAAAAAAATTGTTAAGAATCTAAAGAGTAATTAGTCTTAAAATTCACTAAAACTCTATGATTAACGACTTTTTTAAAGAATAAATTAACAAAATTTTTAGTTTTTTTTAATGATTTAGTCAATGTTAGTTCGACAAACATAAGAAAAAATTATTGTCTTTCAAAACTGAACTCGTCGAGTATAGATTAATTAAATCATCACTTCAACCTTAAAAAATAGTTGTTAATTTATATTTTTGAATAGTATCACCAATGGTCGTTAGAATTTCAACTAAATTTTAAGCATTGGTCTACTGTAGACTATTATCACTTCGACGATCCAATTGTAAATTACCAATTTTTTTTCTTCCAAACTCAAGAGTCAAAGAAAAAAGTATAAGATAGAAAAATTCATTGCCCATAGATCTTCTCTTCAACCTCTTTGTCATTACCCCTTGGTTCATTTCTTTCTCTATGTAATGTGTTTGGGCAGAGATCAATTCCATTTTTTTACATTTCCATTTCTCTAATTTTGTGATTATAAAGTTTTAAATTTTGTTTTATATATACTCAAATTATTTAATAATTTAAAATAAAATATACATTTCTTATAAAAAAAATATGGAAGATCTTTATTTTATTTGTTTATCGTCTCTTCATTCGTAAGAAGACAAAAAAAGATTTAAATTCATAGTCGGTGATTATAAACAATATTCTCATCTTATTTTTTAAATCAAGCAAAATCACACATTGTAATAGATATTTATGATAAAATATTAATATCTATAAGTATTTTTTAAGTAATAATTATAATTTTCTCCAAAAATAAATACTTTTAAGTCACTCTTAAATAGCTTACACTTTTTATATTAAAATACTGTTTACTAATATAATCTTACAATATCAACAAAAGAGTTTTGGCTCAAAAAATACTTTCAATATAAAACAATAATCACATATCTTATTTCCTACTCTCTACTACAATAATTGTTATAATGACTTATAAAATAATCACATATATTATGTCTCATGATAACTATAATCATTTGATATCATTGAACTATCTTAAAAAAAATTAATAGACTATAAAATAATCATACATATTATATTTTATTTTAGTATTTCAATTAACTTATTAAGTCTTCTCTCGTTAACTTTTTTTATCTCTCTATTCATCTATACATCAAATTTTGATAGTAAAAAATAAATCAATATTGCTATCAGCTCCCCTCACATTACTATCCACACCTTTCAAATTTCTAAAAAAAAACCAAAATATCCAAAATGTTCTTTGATATTTATAATATTTTTTATAATTTTACCAACACATAACTCACTTTCATCAACATTCATTACATCTCATAACTCACATATCAAAAAATCACCATACCTAATTCATAATCATTCAAAACTCACATCACTCACTTATAACTTACACCCCATCAGTTTCATCATCACATTATGGTTAAAAGTGACCTAAAAAGGTAAATTTGTTGGTCTCTTTTTGAGTTCGAATTTTTTCTTCTAAATTTGGGGATTGTACGTGGACTCAGTTCACATACGTTGTGTTGCTACGTGAACTGAATTCACGTATGTTGAAAAAAATATTAAAAATCTTAGGATGTACGTAATCTTAATTCACAAACACGTACGCGATTTAAGATTGCGTAAACAATGGAGTTTAAAAATTCAACATCTCAGTATGTACGCAATCTTAATTTATGTACATTTACGTGAATCAAGATTGCTTAATCAATGAAGATTGAAAATTAAACAATATACATGAACTCAATTTCACATAAGTTTACGTGAACTGAGTTTACGTGCATTTACTAAAATTCAATTTACGTAAGCGTACGTGAACTAAAATTGAGTTCACGTAAATGTTAAGCAAAATCCTAAAAATTTTTGGTTCCTTTCTAGATGCAAATAAATGGACTAAGGGGGAGACAACATTAACTAAATGTATGAAGGTTTGGAACCTGACTTTAAGGATATGAATGACGGTTTGGAAAGTGATTTCGACGAAATATATGATGATTTTGATGTAATGAGTGACACTATGAACAATGGAAGTGAACATGTTATGGTTGATTTGACTGATGTGTTTAACATCGACATGATGTTTGATATGCGGATGATTTATTGAAATGGGCTAGAAATGTTGGAAGGAAAAATGGAATTTTCGTTGATATTTTCATATCAAAAACTACAACAACACAACCAAGCACAAAGATAAAATTAATTCTTGGTTGTGAAAGAGCGGTAAATATAAACATTGGAAGAATTTTAAAGCTATGAGGAGTACTTGGAGTAAAAAATGTGAATGTCCATTTAGATTGAGAGGTACACCATCAAATGTTGGTGGGGGATGGTATCTGCATGTAATATGTGGTGTCCATAACCATGAAATGGAGTTTGAGAAGAGAAAGTTGTACTTGGTGATATGATGAAAAACATGATCAAACCAAGAAATATATTGATGACACTAAAGGATCATGATGTTAAGAGTTTGACGACACTAAAATATGTTTACAATGCACGTCAAGCATATCGTTCATCACTTAGAAGTAATATAACAGAAATGCAACATCTTTTGACATTGATAGAACGCGACAAATACGTCTATCGATATAGGAAAGTAGAGGGTTCAGATGAGTTAAGGGACATTTTGGGCTCATCCAGACGCTATCACTCTTATGAATAATTTTCACATAATATTAATTATGGATAGCACATACAAGACTTGAAATTATTGGTGTTACATCTATTGAAATGACTTTTTGTGTGAGATTTGCGTATCTACAGTCTGAGTGTGCTAATAATTTTATGTGGGCACTACAAATGTTGAAAGAAAATATTACAGGTGGTGAAGTTGAAGTAATCGTTATTGATATAGATTTTGCTTTGATGAACGTATTTAAATATATTTTTTCAAAAGGAGTCAATTTATTATGCTTGTTTCATATATGCAAAAATGTCAAAGTGAAGTGCAAGATGATTGTTTTTCTAAAACGGAAGCAAGTGCAAATAATGGAGGCATGAGAAACTCTTGTTTACAGTTATGATGAGACTCAATACTACATGAATTTGGCTAATTTTGAAGGGATTTGTAGTAGCTTTTATATCTTTAATGATTATGTACATGATCCGTGGTTAATTCTTCACAAGCAAAGAATATTACAACACAAAGGGTTGAGTCGATGCATTGGAGTTTGAAAAGAATATTACAAGATATTATTGGTGATATATCAATAGCATGATTGTATTACAACACAATGAGACAATAGCATCATTTGAAAAGAGCATAATTCAAAAAGTTCATCGACATAGTAACAGACCGTATGTCAATTTGTGTGGTGTTGTGTCCAAAAAAGTAATAGATCACATTGCGGCAGAGTTTAATCCCATGAAATACGTAGGTATTAGGGGTGGACATGGGTCGGGTTCGGTCGGATTCGGGCCAAAAAACCAAAACCGATTGAATCCGTGGGTTGTAACTATAAGCTCAATCTCGTCCATTTTTATTTCGGGTCTAGTCGGATTCGGGTCACCGGTTGACGGTTTTGGGTGGGTGGGTTAAAACAGATAGGACTTTATTAGGCCTTTTTTTCATCTTTTAAAAAAATAAATAAATAGTTAGCCATTAAAAATAATTTGGTCCAATATAATTGTTACATATAATTCATCTCTGGCCCATTAAAAATATCTGACCAAACTTGCCAATCATACATCTTTGTTTTATAACTTCAATTTTTTTAAATCACAATTTTCAATCACAATTTTTTATAGCAATATTAATCAAACTCTAATCCAATCAAAGTTTTATTTTTTATAACAATATTAATCAAAATCTAATCCAAACAAAGTTTTGTTGGATTATTCTTCACAAGGACATAGCATTTACCTTTGGCCATAAAGTTTAAGACAAATATTAAATCAGAAATTCATTGGCAACATCATGTCACATTCTCAAGATAACACAACCAATACAAATTACATGCTCAAGTAAAAATTACATAAATTACATCATAATCAACCTAATTAAAATAAAATTAATCAAATGAATATTGATGCACATGAGGATTTACCGAGTGATTTCAGCAGCTTATGTACACATAATGCAAATTAGAAGAAAAATATAACGCAATCGAATTGAAATATGTTCAAAAAAAATTATACTTGGTAAAACTACTTACTCTTCTTCAAGCCAATAGGCTTTGCTTGCAATACATTGCCAATATTCGCTAGCAAAGATTCTCCTTTGTAGCTTACCTTTGGTTATTATTGTAAGCATATGAGAATATTTCACAAAACAAAATATTTCTCTTTTGTATGGAAATCTATAAGGAGTTGTAAGAAAACACAAAAGTACCTTTCCAACTCTCACATGCAAAATTTATTTACTTTCCATTTTAAATTCAATATGACCTTGTCTTAGCTCAAAATTGATACTTTCCATTTTAAACTCAAAATTGATTTACTGTAATATATGCATACCAATTCATAAAAGTTTTAGAAGATGAAACCATTAATTTAGATGATTGAACAAGAATAAAGCATTTAAATTCAAGATACCTTTCCAAGATGAGGTGCCATTTCAAAAGTAGAAAATCAATTGTTAACTTTGAACCTGTTATTACCACCTATAAGAGTATAAGTTCTATTTGATATGAATAAGTAGTATAAAGTTTAGGGATTTAACATTCTTAATATATAGAGGGAAAGCTATAATTGCTAAGGCAATTTAAATACCTATAGTATAAAACAGAGCAAAGATACAAAGATAAAAAAGCAAAAAAATTAGACATAAGCACAAAACATAACAAAAAGATAAAAAGAAAAAAAAAACTATGGAAAGCTAGCATAAACCAAAATTGAATACGCATATACTGAGAGAGAAGAATATGCATCTAAGAAAAGCAAGCATAGAACCAACAAGAGAAGTATCGAAAAAAAAGGCAATTAGCTCACGACAGCGCTTATGGTATACTTCATGTAACCAACTATACCGAACTGTGGTTGTCCGCGTGACATTAAATTCAGCATAAGCAATAGTGTGACTAACTCCAAGAAGCTATGTCAATATATATACACCATTATCCTTGTTAAATATATTAACACTAAAGAATGCACCAGTGATGGGGATATGCTGCAGAGAGGACACATCGTCTAAAGTAATTATCATCTCTCTAATTGGGAGATGAAAGTTATTAGTGTCATGATGCCACCTCTCTACAAATGCAGATATGATCCATTTGTCGATCAATTTGTAGCTGCATTTTAGCAAAGAATGCAATCCCGAGCTTTTAACCCGTTGCTTAACCTCTTTGTGTTCAATAACAACTTCTTTTAATTTTTTTTCGTTGTTAAACACTCTTAGTTCTCTGCGATCCTGAAATTAATTAAGTGAAAAAATATAAGTTAAAAATATAATTTAACTTAATTTGATTGAGAAAATTACCACGCCATCCCATAGTCGAGTCGCCACATGATCGTTGAATGTTTTAAGCACAAAACTATCAACTGGACCACCAGGATATCCATCATCTTGTGGAGGTTCATCTATGTCAGCTAGTTGGGCTTCAAGTTAGACTTCGAGTTGGGATTCTTCTTGTTGTCGTTGTACTCCTCGTCGTTGTGCCCGTGCATAAGCAATTGGCCTAACACGAAGACCCTTCACATTAGAAGTACCCTCGTTAAATATAACATGACCCTCTCTATCAGTAAACATAGTGTGCACCATATCTGCAAAACAAAAGTCATAATAAAAATCAAAATAATAAGCCTATGTGAACTCAATGTCAAACACTTATGTGAACTCAGTTCACGTACGTAAACTCATTTTTAGTCCTTAAAACATATGTGAACTGAGCTCACGAACCATGTTCGTGAAATGAGTTCGCGTTGGGTATATGTGAATTCATTTCACGTACATGATACATATCTTACGTGAACTCAGATCACTTACACACTACGTGAACTCATTTCATAAACATGGTTCGTGAACTCAGTTGACGTACGTTATTGAGTTCACGTACGTTACTGGGTTATTGAAAATGAGTTTGTGTACGTGAATTGAGTTCACATACATTTCTGGGTTTAGGGCAACAAAGGTTTTCATCATCCTCAAAAATGAAAACTTTATTTTCAGTTTTCAGACATTGCATTCATAAATAGAAATAACAAAACAGAAACAAAACAACAAAAACAAAGGTTGATGCTTACTTACTGGGTTATTGAAAATGAGTTTGTGTACGTGAATTGAGTTCACATACATTTCTGGGTTTAGGGCAACAAAGGTTTTCATCATCCTCAAAAATGAAAACTTTATTTTCAGTTTTCAGACATTGCATTCATAAATAGAAATAACAAAACAGAAACAAAACAACAAAAACAAAGGTTGATGCTTACTTACTGGGTTATTGAAAATGAGTTTGTGTACGTGAATTGAGTTCACATACATTTCTGGGTTTAGGGTAACAAAGGTTTTCATCATCCTCAAAAATGAAAACTTTATTTTCAGTTTTCAGACATTGCATTCATAAATAGAAATAACAAAACAGAAACAAAACAACAAAAACAAAGGTTGATGCTTACTTACTAGATTCAAAACAGTGATGCTCACTTGATGAAGATGGTTGATGATGATTGATAAAGATGGTTAATGATGATTGAAGAAAATAAAAAAATGAAGAAGATGTTGAATGAAGATGATAAATATAAAATAAGGAGGAAGAAGATGAGTTAGGTTAATGAAGAGAAAAAATATTGAAATAAAGAGAAGAATAATTTGAGAGTTTTGGTTTTTTAAAATATTTGAAAGATGCCAGCAGTAAAATAAGAGGTGGTGGTAGCAAAATTGAAAATAAATTGATCTTATATCTCAAAGATAGACTTTAAAATATAATTAAAAGAAAAAGTGAAACTATTGATAAAAAAAAAAGTGAATTAGTACTTCACAAACTTCAAGTCAAGAATTAGTAAGTGATGGAACATTAGAAAAGAGGGGACAGGTGATTCAGTTGTTAAAACTTGGAAATGGCATAAAAGCTGTAAATGAAAAAATAATAATCGAGAGTTAAGGTCCCAAGTGGAAAATTAGAGAAAATATTGTCTCTCATGTTTTCTTCCCTCTTCCTTGTGTATATGTTTATTTGTATATTTTTTTATTGTGCAATATGAAAATATTTTTTCATATTTTTTATATGTCATATTTTTAAAGTAAATAATTTATTTTAAAAAATTAAATTAAATTTTAAATAATAAATAAATATTATAACTATATTATAATTAATTATAAATTTATTATTTTGACTTTTTTATTTTTATTTATATACTTTTATATATTTACTGTAAAATAATAGGTTTTGTTTTAAAGATCAAAAAGTATAATATATATTTAGTTTTTTTTTTCTTGTTTATTGAATGTTTATTTAAATAAGTAGTCTCATCATCAGTGTAA
>JBBPBT010001178.1:8554036-8612634 GCA_037974875.1 Cicer bijugum
CTATTCTTGTGATAAAATCATAAATATTTTTTAAATTAATTATTAATATTTCATTTTTAATTTAGGATCAAATACTATTAATTATTTTTATATTCTAGATTATATTTTATAAAAAAAATTAAATTTATATTTTTTAAATTGCAATTTTATATTTTGAATTATATTTTATAAAGGTAATTGAGTAAATAATTTTTATCATATTTTGCTGATTTTTAGCCTAACTCATATTTTGGATAGAAATTTCAAGTAGAGAGACATGATATGATAGAATTATGAATTAACTTATCATATTATGTTGGCACAACACTAAATTCATATATGATTTGATAACTTATTGATATTATGTGTCTTATCATGTCCATCAAATGGACACTTATTATAGTATTTATAGTTGGTTGCATAAATAATTAATGCAATTGAAAACTCAAAAACCGTCTTAAGGACAGATATATTTTTTAAAAGAGTCTTATATTTAAGGATGGGTGTGAAGGTGCACAAACACGAGAAAATGAGCTGAATTGTGTTTGTCTAATTTTATAAATTTTTTTTAATTATAATTTTGATTCTGATTTGGTGACATAATTGTTTTGGACTTTTAATTGGCTGACACTTAATTTTGTCCGTTAATTGGTTGACACTTGATTTTGTCTGTTTTTTTATTATTATTTACAACAAAAAATATAACAAAAAGAATGTTTTGGACTTTTTACTCTATCCTTTTTTTAAATATACAATTTTTATTTAATTTTTGGTATGATATTCACTTGTTAATAAAAAGATATATATGTTAGGCTTTTTATTTATTACTTTTTTGCTCTCATAATAACATGGTAATAAAAAAGTTAATTCAAAACTTTTTATTTTATTTAATAGAAAATAAAACAAAATTAAATATAAAATTAATAAATATGAGATTTTTTGTTGTAAATTAAATATGAATGATTTATATTTAATATGATTTTTTGGAATTTGAGAAAAGTTTTTAAAATAAAATAAAACTTGAGGGTTCAACTTGATTAGTGATAATGGTAGGTATTTATTTCTAAAAATTACTTAACTCTAAATTGTTAATATAAATCAAAGTGTTATGA
This sequence comes from Cicer bijugum, assembly GCA_037974875.1. Classification (NCBI taxonomy): domain Eukaryota; kingdom Viridiplantae; phylum Streptophyta; class Magnoliopsida; order Fabales; family Fabaceae; genus Cicer; species Cicer bijugum. The sequence goes on from JBBPBT010001178.1 coordinate 8,555,128, forward strand.
GGTTCTTAAAGAGAAGAATGAGATATTAAAAAATAGAAACTACTGATTCTCTGTTGTGTCATTCTTACAAAACCTTCTCCATAATTATCAATTTCAAACAAAAAAAATCGAAGACGGAGATAAAAGGAGAGACAAAACCATCTTATAATGTAAGTATAAAAATTTCATTTCTCTTACATAAACTATTATAATAGTTTTGTTTATCATCTTTGTTATTTTTCATGTATCCTTTTTATGAACCAATGTCTTAGTTTTTATTTATTGTTTTGATGTTAACTATGTCCATATAGCACAACTATTTGTATATTTTTTTATAATATTATCATGTTTGTTGTTTTGTATATATGATGTTATAATTTAAACAAAATGTATTTTCATATTCTATATATAAAATAAAATATTGAATTGAGAGAATGCATTCTTCAACGACAATTAATTGATTGCTATTTATAAAAAAAAAATTAGGGTTTCACTTTTGGCCGTCAAGAATTCTGAATCGTATCTGTTTGTAGCTATTGTCACAATAAAAATCTAAACCATATCTATTTGTAGGTCGGTCAACAAAGACCTTCACCATGAATAACCTTAATAGATACAATTTGAGAATATGACCGTTTGTGAATCAATTACTTCCAAATATGGGATAGGCAAATCTTCTAGAACTTTTCTGAGTGAATAACATTCAGATATGCATTGAAATTAATTCTTCCTAAAACTTCCTTCATACACTTGATTAAATGAAGCAGGAATAGATTTGCGCTTGAGCTTGGACTTCTAAGAATTCTAATTCGGCTAAGTGAAATTTATCTTTTATCAGAATAATTGACATTCCATCAGAGGCATTGACATTTTCTTCAACGTAATATGACTTGATTATTGGAGTCAGATGTTGTATACTTTGTTTTCTTGATAGTCAGAGGCATACTATGGGAAAATCACATTTGTTGCATTTATGAGTGTCAATGCAACTTCTAAGTGTGCTTCATATCAGAAGCAGCACCCTGGAATGTGTTGTCATCTTCAGAGTCAACAGAATACATACTTCAGATACAGACTTGAACAGTGGCTTCAGACTTCAGAGACATGCTAAAAAAAATAGACTTATATTATTCGTCATATATACATGCTACAACTTGTGTTCATCAAACGCTTGCTAAAATTAATGTTCATAAGAGGCATGCTACAGTTACTCTTCATCAGAGGCATGCTAAATTATTGTTCATGAGAGGCTCGCTACATTTATTGTTTTCAAATGTACAAAAACTCCATAGGCACATTGAATGATTAAAGGCAAACGCATAAACTCATCAGAGACATGCTAATCAAAAGCACATTTCAGTCTTCAAAGGCATAAATTGATTTATTAGAAACACGTTGAGCTGCCAGAAGCACATTGAACTACAATAAATGCACTAAACTACCAGAAGCACGCTATCAGATGCAGATGTACATACTTTTCCATAACGTGCATTTATCCGATTTTGAGAACTTCATTAACTGATTTGATTTCGTTTCCTATTACGTTTTCACTTCCTCTGGTGGTATCCTCCAGTGTTATCATCAAGTGGTATCTTCTAGTCGTTTTCTCTAATTTTCCTGTTCTAATTTATGCATACTTAATGAAATCATGAGTGCAAGAAATTGTTCTTACAAAGTACCTTTGTTAACATCAAAACCACATAGAGGAAATGTTCAAGGGACCGACATGATTCCAACAATCTCCTTCTTTTTTATGATAACAAATCGATACTTTTGATAACAACAAATGAACATGCGAATACACAAACATGCAAATAATCAAACAAACATGACTCCCCCTAATTCTAAGCAATTATGCTAAAACTTTTTCTCCTCACATGTATATTTTTTTCTCCCACAAACATTCAAACAACAAACAGCTGAAATTGTTCTCAAATCGTTTTCTCTTTTTTTATCATCAGATAAAAAGAATAGAAATTTGAATGACAACTAACTAATGAGTTAACATCATTCAGTAGCTCAAAGTTAAGGCTAGAAACACACATCTATTTAAGTTTAAATTTCTATGAGCATATAACAATCAGAGCATCAAACAAATAAAGATCAGAACATTAATCAAATATAAATACTAGGTTCAAATTCTTCTTTATAAATTCAAATCTTTCTTCAGCAAGTGGTTTAGTGAATATGTCAGCCCATTGATGTTCAGTGTCTACAAACTGGATATTTAACATACATTTTTTAACATATTCCCTAATAAAATGATGTTATATTTCTATGTATTTAGCCTTAGAATGTACAATTGGATTTTTAGTAAGACAAATAACAAATGTATTATCACATAGTACGAGAATGTTACTTTAGATTCTTTTGTAGTCTTCGAATTGATGTTTCATCCATAGTAGTTGAGAGTTGCATTCTCCTGCTGAAATGTACTCAGTTTCTGTTGTTGACATTGCAATTGTGTTTTGTCTTTTGTTTGACTAGTTCATCAAATTTTCACCTAGAAAAGTGTAGTTTTCACTGGTGCTTTTCTTTCAAGTTTGTCTCTAGCATATCTAGCATCACAATATCATACTAACTTGTACTAAATTGAAAACTTATAGAACAAACCAAGGTTATAAATACCTTTAAGATATCTAAGGATCCTCTTAACAACAGTTAAATGGGATTCCCTTAGATCATCTTAAAATCTGGCACACACACAGACACTAAATAAAATATCATGTCTGGAAGCAATAAGATATAGAAGTGACCCTATAACTACTTTGTATGTTTTCTGGTCAACATTCAATCTTGATTCATCTTTATGAAGTGAGCGAGTGGGATGCATTAGCGTCATCATAGGGTTGAAATCATTTGTCTTAAACTTCTTGAGAAGCTCTCTTGTATACTTGTTCTGATGAATGTGTATCTCATTCTAAATTTGTTGAATTTGATTTCCTAAGAAGAACTTCAGTCATCCCATCACACTCTTTTGAAATTCTTGTTGCATTAACTTAGCAAAGTCTTGGCAAATAGTTCTATTAGTAAAATCAAATATAATATCATCAACATAAATTTGAATAACAAGAATGTCATTTTGTATTGATTTCCTAAACAAAGTGGTGTCAACCTGACCTATTTCAAAATTGTTTTCATGTAAGAAGTTACTTAATCAATCATATCAAGCTCTAGGTGGTTGTTTTAGACCATATAGTGATTTCTTAAGCTTAAATACGTTATTAGGAAAGTCTAAGTTTTCAAATCCTGGGGGTTGTTTTACATATACTTCTTCATTAATGTAACCATTTAAGAATGTACTTTTAACATCCATTTGAAATAAAGTGATATTATTATAAGCAGCAAAGGAGAATACAATATATATTGTCTCTAATGTTGCCACTAGAGAAAATATCTCAATGTAATTAATACCTTATTACTGATTATACCTTTGTGCAACCGGTCTGGCCTTGTTCCTGACAACTTCTCTTTTTTCATTTGATTTATTACTGAAAATTCACTTGGTTCCAATGGGTTTTTTATCCTCTGGTCTGGGTATTAGATCACAAACATCACTTTTTTTTTTAAATTCAGTAAACTCTTCTTGCATTTCAAGTATCCAACTATTATATGTTAGTGTTTCATCAACATAGGTAGGTTTAATTGAGGAGAATAGACCAAACATAAATGTATCTTTCAGTGATGATATGTCTTCAGAAGATCATTTGCATCTCCAATAATCAGAGTCTCTAGATGAGATGACTTGTACTTTCATCCAGCTTTAGCTTCTAAATTCCCTTGACTAATTATGACTTGATCAAATTCATCTTATGAGATTTTATCAAACTCCTATGATTTTTCTTGATCTAATATAGAGAAATTCTTCTCATTTTGCACTTTTTTACAAAAGGTAGTGAACACCTTATGAAACTCATCCTTGTGTTTAAGGAACTTAACTCATGTTCATCTAGAGTAATCATCAACAATGGCCAGTCCATACTTTTTACCATTCAACGAGGTTGTTGTAATTGGACCAAAAAGGTAAAATTGCAGAAGATCCAAAGGTCTGCTTGTGGAAAAAAAATTATTTGATGCAAAAAAGCTCTTAGTTTGTTTCCCTGTTTGATAGGCCTCACAGAGGACTTCTTATTTGAACTTGAGATTTGGCAAGCCTCTAACAAGTTGGGGTTTGTTTAATTTTCATATTAACCTCAATTGTGTCAATTAGTTGCTCTACTCACAAACACAAATCATTTGACCTTTTTTTCTACTAAATTAAAAAGTTGGTTTTATAAAGGTTCCCATGCCTCTATCCAATCAATAGAACAAAATCATCGTTTTGTCTTATAGCTCTACATGACTTTTGATTAAAGACAATGTCATAATCACTATCACTTAATTGATTTATGCTAAGTAGGTTATGATTAAGTTCATTTACTAATAGTACATTATTTATAGAAGTTAAGGAATTTTTACCAACCGTATCGTGTTCGACAATCTGACCTTTCTGCTTTCCTCCAAAAGTTATTGAGCATTTGTTTATCAAAGTTAGGTCTTGGAACATAGAAATTTATTCCATCATATGTCCCAAGCATCCACTTTCTAGTTATCATGGCTAGTGTTTTAACCTGGCTGTTGAGAACATCTACAACATAGACAATTTTATTTTTGGGAACCCATATTTGGTTGGATCCTAGTTTGTTACCCTTGAAAGGTTTCTTGTTTTTCCTTGTGATTAACATAGGACAAGATATTTTAGAGTGACATTTTTTAGAGCAGACAATACATAAAATATTAGCGGGAATGGACTTTGGTTCAATTACTGTTTCTTCAAATTGTATTCCTCCTTTTCCATTTCTACAAACACCACAACTCATAGAGGCAAGCTTACGTCTTTCTATACTATTAGCAAGAAATTATTGAAATGCTACTTCATATTTATCAAAATTACATGACACATTTTCAATTAATGTTGAACTATGATTACTTTTCAAAGTTAGGTTTTCAGTCTTAAGTTCAACAATATTACTTTCTAAAGTGTCAATTTTATCATTCATATATTCATTTATTTTCCTAAGAGCTTTCATCTTTAGTGTGATATTATGATTATTGTTTAAATAGTCATTTATAATTGTAACTTATTCAGAATGAGTTAAATCATAGATTACCTCAATTTCTTCATCTACAAATTCACTTCCTAAGTCAGGATCAACCATCAGAGCCATATTGCCTTGTTCTTCATCATTAGAGGATTCATCAAAGTCATCCCATGTGGCCATCAAAACTTTCTTCTTGGAGTTTGAAGCATTCCTCTAAAACTTATGTTTCTCCATATTTGAATATTCTGACTTGACATCTCCAGGTTCATTGCAACCATAGCAGATGATGCTTTTCTTATCGTATTTTTCATCATTTCCTCTGTTGGACTGCTTGGAACCTTTTTGTTGGAAATATTTCCTCCTGTTGTGCCACGTCCTCTGAGTGTTTCTAGATATGAAGCCAAATTCATTTTCCTCTAAATCGTCATTCTGATCCTTTGTGCCATCCTTTGATTCAGGTGTTGCTTGTAAAGCTTTCTTCTGCTTGAACTTTAGAGCCAAAATAGTATGCTTCTTCTTGGGCTCATCCTCTACAAGCTCAATCTCACGAAATCTAAGAGAGTTGATTAATTCCTCTAGTTTAAGAGTATTCAGATCCTTTGCTTCTTGAATGGCAGTGATCTTAGATCTCCACTTGTTGGGAAAACTTCTTATGATCTTCTTGATGATAAATAGCTCTTTTCTAGTACTCTTAAGCCTGATACCAAGGTTTGAAATCTGGAAAACATAGTCTCAATGTTTTCATCTTCCTCCATTTGCCAAATGATTAATAGCCTTTGCCTCTTGAACACGCTTGCTTCCTTCATAAGTCAGAATCAGATTATCATAAATGTTATTTGATTTCTCCTTGTTGGTTCACTTGTCAAACTCCTTGAAAGTGATTGATTTATCATGAATGTTCTAGAGTTTTGATGCATCTGGTATATCTTCTTCTGATCAACATTCACATCATTTCTTTGAATGACATTACCATCTTTTGTTGGAGTAGTATAGCCATCTTCCACCAAGTACCAAAGTTTATGATCTTGTGAAATAAAGAAACTCCTCAATTTGTCCCTCCACTACTCAAAACATTCCTCATCAAATAAAGGTGGTATATTGATATTTTCTCCTACAGCTTATTCATCGAATTCAGAGATGTTGAATCCTATTTCACTACCAACTTGGTAGCTACGTCAAGTCTCCTCACATAAAAGGATTTATCCAATAATTCAAATTTTGAATTACAATAGAACCTAACTACAAGTTAGTTTTCTCAAATTAACCTGAACCTACAGACTTTGTGTGGAAAACCACACAATTGATCCTACATGTCAAGTCTTCTTTACACAATGTGAGATCCACAGAATGTTAGAGGTAAACTACTCATTTGACCCTATAAGTTAAGTTTTCTCAACACAACTTGAGATCCACAAATTTCTTGAGGAACACTAAAGCCATTACTGCGTTAAGTTACAAGAGATTGAAACTCATTTTGTTTTGCTTCTACTAAGCAGATTTTGTACAATGATTTTTCCACACTACAACACTTAGAATATTTTTCTTTGAACTAGCAATTTGCTAGAACTCAAAACCTTAAACTCTAAAGACTTAGAAAATATTATGCTCTTGAGGTTTCTAAATAACTTTTGTTTTTAGGATTTCTTAGTTTGTGAGTTCGTTGATTGTTGTTGTATACTGTGGTGCTTACTTTCTTCTTCAACCTTGATTGATATTTATAGGAAAAATTAAGGTTTCAATTTTGTCCCTCAAGAATTTTGAATCGTATTTGTTTGTAGTTATTGTCCCAATAGTTATAGGAAAAATTTGGATCTTCTCCAAGAATAATCTTGATTGATACAACTTGAGAATGATTGTTGTGAATTAATTATTTCCAAATCCGATATGGGAAAATCTTCTAGAACTTTTTTGAGCGAATCATGTCCAAATATGCGTTAAAATTATTTCTTCTTGAAACTTTCTTCATACGCTTGATTAAATAAAGCAGGAATGGATTCGGGCCTAAGCTTGGACTTCTAGGAATTCTGATTCGGCTAAGTGAAATTTATCTTTTATCATAATCGTTGACTTTCCATTAGAGGCATTGACTTTTCTTCAACACAATATGACTTGATTGTTGGAGTTAAATGTTGTATACTTTGCTTTCTTGACAGTCAAAGGCAGATTGTGTGACTTAGAATTAGTTGTTTGGATAAATCACATTTGTTGCATTTATTAGAGTCAGTATTGAAGTAACAATGTCGATTTACAAGGAAGGGGGTTTGAATTGTAATTGCACCAATTTAAAAATTCCTAAAGAAACCTCAAGATTTAACTCAAGAATGATCTTGATTAAGAAAATAGAAAACGTTCTTGGTTTTTACCAGAAAACGAAGAACATTCTTGGTTAGCTTAAAAACATAAATTCAGTTTATATTTTATCTCAATTAATCAATTAAGCTTAATAAATAAAAAGATAAGAGAAGGAATACCACACAAAGGTATATCCTAGTTCACCCAACTCGGGCAACGTCCAATCCTCACAATTGTGAGATTTTTCATTAAGTGTTCAAAACAAAGAACTTTCTTGGTTTTACGGCACCTAGCTTAGATCAACCTTGATCAACCTTGGTTTTACAGCACCTAGCTTAGATCAACCTTGATCTCCACCTAGAAAGTAAATTAGTCACCTATCGATCTTGATAGGATTAGTTACAATCTATTCAAACTATATTTGAACTCTTATAGTTTGAGTCTTACAATAATGATGAGATTGTTTGATAGAATCTGAGATGTCTCAACTCTTGTTTGAGATTCGATTCCTTACAAAGAATTCAATAGTAATAACTCAATATGATATAAAAGTTCAGAATTGATTCTTCCTTGTGAAAATGAGAACTTCAAGTATGTGAATGTGAATGATTTATGAGACTTTGATAGGACTTGAACTTTTGATGTTTTCCTGGACATTGGCCTTTCTTTTATAAGCGATTGGAGCATTTAATAATGGTCAAAAGAGTTATTGGTAATGCTCTGTCAGTTTTGACCAAAACCAATATATATGATTAAAAATAATCAAGCCTTTGTACATTTTGAATATATTTTGACTAATGTTGTTACAGTCTTTCTTAATATGTTTTTCTTCGAGTTTAAAAGGCTTTGAAGCTTCTCATTTAGTCATTGATGATACAATTGTTGAGACAAAATCTTAATTTAATGTTTTGATGAAAACAAACAAAAAGTTAATTAAGAATGTTAACTATGATTCTAAATGTTATGTTAATTTAACTTGTGCTTTTGAGTGAATTTAATCAAGCAAAGCAAAGAAAACAACAACAAGAACACTAAAACAAAGAAAGAGCTCCAGCTTCAAAAATGTTCATCACAGCATGTTGATCAAACTTTATCTACCTCTTTAACAAAGAGTATGCCCTGGAAATTTATTCATATACAATCAGTACATGGCAAGGAACCAGTAGGATTCATCCAAGCTCAAAAAGGTTATCTGATCTCTAAAATAGAATGACTCAAAGTCAGACAAATATCAAAACAGTTTGTAACTCCAAAAATCAAACTGTCAAGAAAGTTCGATCAACCTTGACATATGACAAGACAATTGCAAAGGACATCCAAAATGATTAAAACGGGAACTCCAGTATGATTATTGAAGCTCAAGAAAGTTCAAATTGACAGACCAAGAACGTTAATCATTCTTCGTTTTCTGCACAATTCCAGCAGTAGTGTATTTCTTCCGAAATGGCTTTTAATTCTTCTCCAAACTTCTCTAGCTACATTCAAGACTCAAGACAGAGAAGGTACCATCCAAGACCAAGGAAGAAACGTCAAAGGCTTTTTCTAAAGAGGACATAACTGCTTTAAATGCTAAACCAGAAAAGTCAAAAAAGCTGCTTTCAAAGACGGATTATTTTTATTCTGAAATATTGTTTTAGTCAAAATATAGAGCACCTCCAACAGCTTTTTCGTACCTTCATTCAGTGCTTCTACAACCTATAAATAGAAGGCCAATAACCAGAACCAAAGCAAGAAATTCAAGTGCTGAGAAAGTCCATAAATCAATCACATACATACTTGAAATTATGATTTTTCGCAAAACAGAGGTTGTTCTACATTATGATATTTTGCAAAACAGAGGCTGATCTATATTCTTATATTAGATTGCGCAATTATCATTAGATCCTTTATAAAGAATCAATTCTCAAACAAGAGTTGAGAAATCTCATATTCTGTCAAAAACAATCCAATTGTTAAAACTCAAACTATAAGAGTTTCTTTATAGTTTGTTTAAGAGTACATTAAATCCTATCAAGGTTAGATAGGTACAGATAGTGCTTTCGGGGTGGAAAGTATTAGAGATTGAAATAGATCAAGATTGATCTAGACTAGGTGTTGTAAGATTAGGAAGGTTCTTTGTTTTAATCACTTAGTGGAAAATCTCATAGTGTGAGGACTGGACGTAACTCACATTGAGTGAACCAGGATATATCTTTGTGTGGTATTCTCTATCTTATCTCTTTATTTGTCATACTTAATTGATTAACTAAGATATAACATAAACTGATTTTCTGTTTTAAGCTAATCAAGGAACGTTCTCTATTTTATAATAAAAACCAAGAACGTTCTTCGTTTTCTGTTTTCTTAACCAAGAATCAATCTTGAGTTATTTTCTTAAGTTTTCAATAGGAATTTTTAAAAGGTGCATTTACAATTCAAACCCCCTATCTTGTAAATCGACATTGCTACTTCAACAACTTCAATCTGGAGCCTTGAATCTGTCCAAAACAGTTTGGTGAATGATTATAAACCTCTACAGAAGTAAGAAGATCAAAACTGATATTCTGCAGAAACGGAGATTGATTATCAATCTGGTTTTGGCAGTTTGAACTTTCTTGAGATTGATGATCAATCTGGAGATTCAGTTTGATTGTTCTGGATGTCTTCCTGATGTCTTTTGTACATATCAAGATTGATTGAACTTTCATGACAGTTTGGCTAGAGGTGTTCTAAACTGTTTCAACTAGCTTGATTTGAGACCTTTTATCTTAATGATTCGAAAGCCTTCTTTGACTGAGATGAAACCTATTTGTTCCTTGCCATGTACTGATGAACTTAGTATAAAATTCGGAGGCAAAAACTTCGTTGAAATAGTGGAGATTGGTTGGTCAAGATGTTGTGACAGTCAGTCTTGAATTTGGAGATCATTCTCCATTTTGTCCAGAATTTTTGTCCAGAATGTTCTTGTTTCTTTGTCTATTCAGTTTTTAATTGTTTTCTTTGTTTTGCTTGATTCCTATCTTTGAATTAACACACTCAAAATCACAGGTTAAATTGTCATAACATATTAGAATCATAATTAGCATTCTTAATTAACATTTGTTTATTTTCATCAAAACTTTAATTTGAGAGTTTGTGTTAACAATCTCCCCCTTTTTGATGATGACAAACATGTTAATTTAGATTTTAATTCTGATTCTAATATCAATTTTGAAGAGCTTAATAGCTCCCTTTCCATTAATGCAGTAAGTGATTTTGACGTAATTTTAAACATGCATATAATTTTGACATAAGCTGTTTTCATTAATTCAAAAGAGATACAGAACATCAGTTTGCTTTTAACATCATTAGGGAATCCTATATACAAAAAGGGATTCTAAAAACAGAATAAAAACTATCTTAATTCTCCCCTTTTATCACACAAAAAGGAAGGAGTAGAAATATCCTAAAGATTTGTTTTACTGCTGTTAAATGAGTTTCTTTTGGTGCTAATTTAAATCGAGCGCATAGTCCTACTACAATTACTATATACGGCGTACTAGCAGTTAAGTAAAGCAAATATCCAATCATTCCTCGATATTCTATTTCAGAAACAGATTTACCATTTTCGTCTTTCTCAAAAGAAGAGGATGAATGCATGGGAGTAGACATGATCTTTGATTCATTCATAGTGTATTTGACTAACAGATCTTCAATGTATTTTTCTTGACAAATGAAAATACCGTTTTCATGTTGCTTAATTTGTAACCCAATAAAATACCTTAATTCTCCCATCATGCTCATTTCAAATTCACTTTGCATAAGTTTCGAAAATCCTTCACACAATTTTTCATTTGTTGATCTGAAAATGATATCATCAACGTATACTTGAACAGCAAGTAAATCATTCTTCTATGTTTTCTTAACTAATGCGGTGTCAATTTTTCCTCTTGAAAATCCATTTTTGATTAAGAATGAACTTCACCGTTCATAACAAGCTCTTGGTGCTTGATTGAAACCATATAAAGCTTTAGTAACTTTGAAAACATGATTTGGTTTTGATCGATTTTCAAATCCTGGAGGTTGTTTCACAAAACTTGTTCATTTAAGAATCCATTCAAAAATGCACTTTTAACATCCATTTGAAACAATTTAATAAGCTTATGAGATGCATATGCAAGAAGTTACGGATAGCTTCTAACCTTGCAACTAGAGCAAAAGTTTAATTGTCATTTATACCTTCTTGTTGATTGTATCCTTGAGCAACCGATCTCGCTTTGTTTCTGATAACCTTTCCTTCTTCATCTAGTTTATTTCTGAAACCCATCGTGTACTAATGATTGTTTGATCAAGTGGATCAGGTACCAATGTCCAGACTTCGTTTTTCTCGAACTACAGCAAATCTTCCTTCATGGCATCTATCCAAGATTGATCAATTATGGCTTCCTTAATTGATTTTGGTTCAATCTGGGATATCATTGCCATATTGTTTTCATCATTCTTGAATGATTTTCTTGTTCTAATCCCATAAGTTGTGTCTCCAATGATTTGTGTTTGAGAATGATCTTCAATTGTTCTCCTGCTTTTTGGTGGAGAATGAAACGGAGATTATTTATCAATCTTTGTTTTCTGCAGACTGTCTTGCTGCTATTAATCAGTTTGAGTTTCTTATTCCTCATCCTTTTTACTTATATCCAAGTCATCAAACTCATCAAATAATATGTGCATACTAATTTCTACAACATTAGTTCTTAGATTAAATACTCTATATCCTTTAGAATTAGTTAAGTAACCAAGAAAAATTGCTTTATCAGATTTTGCATCAAATTTTCCAATGATATCTTTTTTGTTCGAAAATAACAATAACAACCAAAAATGTGAAAGTAAAAAATGTTTGGTTTTCTATTTTTTCAGATTTCATATGGGGTTTTGTTGATGATTTTTCTTATGGATACACAGTTTAAGATATAACAAGATGTGTTTACGGCTTCAGCCCAAAAATACCTTTCAACATTATACTCTTCCAAGATTGTTCTTGCCATTTCTTGTAATGTTCTATTTTTCCGTTTCAACAACTCCATTTTGTTGTGGAGTTCTTGCACATGATAGATTATGAGAAATACCAAGTTCATCAAATAAGCATTTATGAATTCTCCTCCATGATCACTTCTTAAAGAAATGATGTTGGATTCTTTTTCATTTTGTACTTTTTTGCTAAATATTTTAAATGCTTCAAATGCATCGTCTTTGTGTTAAAAATAACACCCAAGTGAATCCTGAGAAATTGTCAACAATAACAAAACCATATTTCATTCCTCCTAGACTTGTTGTTTTGATTGGCCCAAAAAGATCTACGTGAAGTAATTCAGGAGTTCTGTTTGTGGTTACAAAATATTTTGAATGAAAACTGCTCTTGACTTGCTTTCCTTTTGCACATGCTTTATATATTTTATCTTTATCAAAATTGAGTTTGGGTAATCCTCTAACAAGATCTAATTTTGATATTTTTGAAATTGTTTTCTTACTGATATATCCAGCTCTTTTATGCCATATCCATTTATCTTTATTGATTGACATAAAACAAGATTCATTAGGTAGTTCTTCAAGATATAAAACATATAAAATTTTCGTTCTATTTCTAGAAAACAAAGTTTCTCCATTTTCAGTTTTTTTTATTTAACATATATTTGGTTTGAAATTAACTTCACATCCATTGTCACATAACTGACTTATGCTTGACAAATTGTGTTTTAAACCTTCAACATATTGAACATTAGTTATCTGAGCAGAGTTTATCTTACCAATAGTTCATTTACCTTTAATCTAAGCTTTGTTGTTGTTTCCAAAAGTAACTGATCCTCCATCCTTCTTGATGAATGTCATAAAGCAATTTTTATCTCATATCATGTGTCCTGCACAGCCATTGTCCAAGAACCAAGGTTTTCTCTTTATATTTGGAAATCTAAGCTGCATAAGATGTTATCTTAGTCTTAGATACCCACTTTGTTTTCGGTCCTTGAGAGTTAGTTTTGAAATTTCCTTTTTTCTTAAGTTAGCACATCATTTTTTCATGACCAGTTTTGAAACAAATTGAACATTTAATTTTTGATTTTGGATTTGATTTGATAATCTGGGTTTCAAAAGATTTTAAACTTGATTTTGAAGTGGTTCCAAATCGTTCTTTTTTTTTTCAGATTTTCTGGAGAAGGTTCAGCTTTCGTTTTGGAACTTTCTCTGTTTTGAGAGCTGCTTGGAGAATGTTCTCCTTTTTGCAGTTTTTTCAACACTGGTTTAGCATAATGATCTTCTCTTTTAATCTACTTTTTGCTTTCAATCTTTTCATCTCTTTTTCTAAAATAGCAAGCAAACTCCATATGTCCAAGTTTTTTACAATATGAGCATCGAGTTTTACATCTTTCTTCCTTTCTTTCTGGGACAAAAATATTCTCATACTTTTATATTTTGAGTTTGATTAAAACAAAGATCAACTTTATCAAAGATTCCTATTTGAGATCCCATAATTTTCTAGAAAGTTTTAGTGGCTTTAATGAAATTTAACAAATTAGTTTTAAGAAGTTCATTTTTTTAGTTTTATGGAGAATGTTCTCCGTTTTCAGTGTAGATCGTTCTTGACCTTCTCGTTTTTCAAAATTTTGTTTATGTGTTTCTTTCAATTCTTGAATGATTTTTTTGAGAACATTATTCCTATCTTGACTCTTTTATTTTTCTTTTTTTTTCTTTATGAAATTGTTCTTTTAAGAAACTACATTTTTGAATAAGAAGATTTGAATCATTTAACAAGTTATCAAATTCTTTTCCCATTTGTTCACATAAATAACAAGGTTCAGGATTTATTGCCTCATCTTCTTCTCTTTTTGCCATCAAGCATATGTTACCTTCCTCACCTTCTTTAGTTTCTGATTCTTCTGAATCATCCCATGTTGCCATAACTGATTTCTTTTTGAAAGGAAATTGCTTTGGTGGATTCTTGTTTAAGGGATACTCTGCTTTGTAATTTCCTAATTTATTACATCCAAAGCATGTGATTTGGCTTTTGTCAACTTCTGTTTTGGGATTTTTGTTTTGAAATCCCTTTTTGATTTGATCTCTTCTTCTCATCATTCTTTGTATTCTTCTGGTGAGAAGAGCAATTTCATCATCATCTTCTTGTTCAGTTTCTATTGGTTCTTCCTTTATTTGTACTATGATGTTTTCTTGAGATGTCTTTAGTGCTATTGTCTTTCCCTTCTTGATTGGTTTGTCTTCTTGTAGCAGTATTTCATGTGCTCTTAATGTTCCAATTAATTCTTCCAAGGGAAGTGATTCAAGATTCTTGGCTTGGCTTATAGTTGTTACCATTGGTCTCCATATGATTGGAAGACATCTTATGATTTTTCTTACTCTTTCTTGAACTGTGTAAACTTCGCCAAGAGAATGCATTTCATTTATTATTGTTATGAACCTTGAGTACATTTCATCAATAGTTTATCCTTCTTACATTTCAAACAGTTCAAATTTACTTATGCCAATGTCTATTCTTGTTTCTTTGACATGGCTTGTTCCTTCATGATGAGTTTGCAATGTATCTCATACTTATTTTGCAGTTGTGCATTCATCTACTCTTTCACTTTCTTCCCTGCTTAAGGCACATGATAAGAATAATTGAGCTTTATGCATTCATCTACTCTTTCACTTTCTTCCCTGCTTAAGGCACATGATAAGAATAATTGAGCTTTAGAGTTTATGAGTATCTTATTTTTATCATCAGTTGTCCAGTCTGCTTCTTTCTTCGCAGCAGAGGTTGAGTCATCTTGATCAACTCTTGGTGTGAAATCTCCATCTATAATGATGCGCCACATCCCTATATCATGAGATTTCAGAAACAGTTGCATCTTATTCTTCCAGAAATAAAAATCAGATCCATAAAAAAATGGTGGTATGTTTGAAGATCCTCCTTCAACAATGTATTTGGCTTTCAACATCTTTTCTTCTAGATCTTTTCTCTATCACTTGTTAGGTGTTTTTAATCTTTCTAGAGATCGAGCTTTGATGTCAATTGAAGTAACAATGTCAATTTACAAGGAATTGGGGTTTGAATTATAAATGTACCTATTTAAAAATTCCTGAAGAAACCTCAAGATTTAACTCAAGAATGATTTTGGTTAAGAAAACAGAAAACAGAGAACATTCTTGGTTTTTACCAGAAAACGGAGAACGTTCTTGGTTTTTACTAGAAAATGGAGAACATTCTTGGTTAGCTTAAAAACAGAAATTTAGTTTATGTTTTATCTCAGTTAATCAATTAAGCTTAATAATTAAAGAGATAAGAGAAAGAATATCACACAAAGGCATACCCTAGTTCACCCAACTCGGGCTACGTCCAGTCCTCACAACTGTAAGATTTTCCACTAAGTATTCAAAACAAAGAACCTTCTTGGTTTTATAGCACCTAGCTTAGATCAACCTTGATTTGTTACAAGCTCTATTTCCTTCCACCTAGAAAGTAAATTAACCACCTATCGATCTTGATAGGATTAGTTACAATCTATTCAAACTATACTTAAACTCTTATAGTTTGAGTTTTACAATAATGATGAGAATGTTTTGATAGAATCTGAGATGTCTCAACCGTTGTTTGAGATTCAATTCGTTACAAAGAATCCAGTAGTAATAACTCAGTATGATATAAAAGTTCAGAATTGATTCTTCTCTGTGAAAATGATAATTTCAAGTATGTGAATGTGAATGATTTATGAGACTTTGATAGCACTTGAACTTCTGTTGTTTTCATGGACATTGGCCTTTCTTTTACAGGCAATTGGAGCATTTAATAATGGTCAAAACAATTGTTGGTAGTGCTCTGTCAGTTTTGACCAAAACTAATATATATGATTCAAAATAATCAAACCTTTGAACATTTTGAATCTGTTTTGATTGATGTTGTTACATTCTTTCTTAATTTGTTTGCCTTCGAGTTTAAAAGGCTTTGAAGCTTCTCAGTTAGTCACTGATGATACAGCTTCGATCTGGAGCCTTGAATATGTCCAAAACAGTTTGGTGAATGATTATAAACCTCTGCATAAGTAAGGAGATCAAAACTGAAATTCTGCAGAAACGAAGATTGATTATCAATCTGGTTTTGGCAGTTTGAACTTTCTTGAGATTGATGATCAATCTGGAGATTCAATTTGATTGTTCTGGATGTCTTCCTGATGTCTTTTGTACAGATCAAGATTGATTGAACTTTCTTGACAGTTTGGTTTAAGGTGTTCCAAATTGTTTCAACTAGTTTGATTCGAGACCTTTTATCTTAATGATTCGAAAGCCTTCTTTGACTGAGATGAGACCTATTTGTTCCTTGCCATGTATTGATGAACTTAGTATAAAATTCAGAGGCAAAGCTTCATTGAAATAGTGGAGATTGATTAGTCAAGATGTTGTGATAGTTAGTCTTGAATTTGGAGATCATTCTCGATTTTGTCCAGAATTTTTGTCCTGAATGTTCTTGTTTCTTTGTCTGTTCATTTTTTAATTGTTTTCTTTGCTTTGCTTGATTCCTATCGTTGAATTAACACACTCAAAAGCACAAGTTAAATTAACATAACATTTTAGAATCATAATTAACATTCTTAATTAACCTTTATTTATTTTCATCAAAACTTTAATTTGAGAGTTTGTTTTAACAAGTGCAACTTCATAGTGTTCTACGTATCAGAGGCAGCACCCTGGAACATAATGTCATCTTTAGTGTAAACGAAATATATGCTTTAGATGCAGACTTTAACAGCGGCTTTAGACTTCATAGGCATGCTAAAAGTAGGCTTCAAAGACATGCTAAAATAATAGACTTATATTGTTCGTCATAGGCATGTTCAATTACTATTCATAAGAGGCATGCTATAATTATTGTTCATCAGAGGTATGATATAATTATTGCTTATCAAAGACATGCTACAATTATTGCTCATCATAGGCACAGAAACTCTAGAGGCACACTGAATCTTCAAAGGTAGACGCACATCCTCATTAGAGGCATGTTAACCAAAAACACACTTCAGTCTTCAGAGGTAGACGATGATTTATCAGAAACACGTTGAGTTTTCAGAAGCACGTTGAGCTGCTAGAAGCACGTTGAACTATAAGAAACACGTTGAACTACCAACACCATGTTGAACTACCAGAAGCACTTTATCGGAGGCAAATGCACATATTTTTCCATAACTTGTATTTATCCAATTCTGATGATTCCATTGACTGATTTTATTTTATTTCCTCTTATCTTTTCACTTCCTCTAGTTACTTCCTCTGGTGGTATGCTCTTGTGGTATCCTCTAGTGTTATCCTATGGCCGTTTCCTCTTATTTTCTTGTTCTAATTTATACATACTTAATGAAATCATTAGTGCAAATGATGTATATCTAATGTCCTCTTATGTTAATATAGTTATTAATATACTTAATGAAATTATTTTCCTACAACCATCAAAACCACATAGAGGAAATGTTGAAGGGATGACTTAATTCCAACAAGATATAGTATTAATATAGTTATTTTGACATTTATAGTGTTTTTGGTTTTGTTCTTTTAATCCGAGCTACAAGAATAGTTGAAACCAAATATATGCAAAAGACGATAATTCACTTTACATTAATATACATATCCTTAAACATTTATACCATGTCCAAAAGGAAGTGTTGAATCTTGAAGGGTAAAAGGAACAACATTTGAAAAGGTGTAGGGGAAACAACAATAAAAATAAGAGGAAACAAAAATAGATAGAATTAATAAATCAAAGATGAAAAGTTTTACGTGAATATTTTAAAATTAGTCATTACATAGATTCAAGTCTTTTTTATCTATATCGATATTACTTAAATCTTTAAAAGAGTGAACAGATATATAAATTTAACTATTTATAAAAAATCTTAATCCAATAATAACAACATAAATATTATTATATTGTTTATATATATTTAAACATGTTAGGCTTAACAGATTTTTTAATTAGCTTATTTCCTAGCCTTTTTAAGTAAATATATTTTTCAAAAACATGAATCTTATCTATTTGAAAAGGGAAAATAACTTGATTTGAGTCTAACATTGTTTCTATCATCGTGTAACCTATTTTCATCCCTACTAGCAAATACTATACACCACAATATTCAACATTTAATACATAATCCAAAGCCATACTAAACTAACATCAATGTAATAACTCCCAAAAGCACACTATTTTTTCAGTATGCATTTCCTAATTTAGAGACATTGTTTAACATTTGAGATCAAGAGAAATAAAAAAGAAAAAACATTCTACCCCACTAGTGCGATACAAAATGGAATTTGCAATTTGTCCTTGGTTTTACATTGTAAATAAAATACTTCTATGTTGGCATCAAACAAGCTGGTAAACCTGGTGGTTCACAGTCCTCTTTACTCAACATTCACAGCCAGTCGATCTCTGTTGTCGGCCACCACTTCCGACATCAATTGTGTCAGGCAGATACCTGGTATAATCAATTGATGAGTAAATATAAACCTTTAAAAGTAAGAAATGGTAAATAATATAAGAGTTAAAAGGGCTTGTTGGGTCAGTGTAAATTAGTTTTACACTGACATCCAATAAAAATTTACCACTTTTTTCACTTCATACAATCAATTTTAAAGTCTATTTATAAAAATAGAATGATGTGGTAAAATAGTAGACTAATAATCTAACGAGTGTAAAACTGGTTTACCATGTAAAATTGGTTTACAATAACAATGTATTGTCCTTTAAACTCATAATCTAATGGATAAGGATTTTGTTCCTCTCGGTTAAAGAAAAAATGATTTAGTTCAACTATCCAAAACGTTGATGAGAAAATCAACGATTGGGATTTGTTATGCATATGTTGGTAAAATCAAACATTGATTTTCTAATCAATGGTTGAGATTACTTACTCATTTTAGAAGTGTCAAATTCAATTAATAATGACATGCATAAAGAAAACATGGTTCAAGAAAACTCACATTTCTTCTTCAGGTTCATTCTTGAGTGCATTTTTTGCTATACACTGGAAAGCAGCTTCAACATTAAATCCTTCTTTTGCAGATGTCTCAAAGTATGGTATGTTTCCCTTTGAAGCACACCATGCCTTTGCTTTCTTCTCAGAAATCTGCAACAAAAAAAAAGAGAGATCAGTAATGAACGTATACTATGTGGGATCGAGATATGTTATATAACCGAACATTATGACGTCGTTTGGTCTATGTCGCCGACCCTACTTAGTGGAATAAAAGTTGGTCGTTGTTGTTGAAGTAATGAACATGTACATTTGAGTAGATTATGTCACATCTTCTCGCAGCTATAGCAGAAAACTTAAGGGCCTATTTAGTTTGAGAAAACATGTTTTTATTTCACTTTTTTAATTACTAACCCACCACCTTTTTTAATTGTTTCCTATTTTACAAATATTTGTAAAACATTTTCTAAAATCAAACGGACCTTTATTCACTGCATGTAATTCAATGTTGTTAAATAGCGGCATCGTGTGGCGTTGAACAAACCGCTATTGTTCTGAGATAAGTTATATAGTACAAAATGTTAATAATTCACCCCTGCTCTAGGCTAACCTTTTTTTCGCTGGGTTAAAACTTCTTTTTTAGCTTTGGCCTACTAAAGGCGAAAGCCCATCTTAATAAGGCACCGATTCCAGCAACCTTAGCAGCAGAGAATAATCATACAACCTTCTAGCTACTCTTGCAGCATAAAATGAGTTAAATAACGGCGCTATAGCACTATTGTGTACCAGTATTTAAACAAACTACTAAATTTTGCAATCTGCAATTAACAACACTGGTGTAATGGAACTCATAATTTTCATAAAAGTCAATATGCAATTATGCCATTGAAAGAGGAGTAACTTACAACTCTGCTATTTCCACCATCAACATCGATTTTGTTTCCCAAGACAACAAAAGGGAAGTTTTCAGGGTCAGATGGACTAGCCTGAAAATCAAATACGTGCAAGAGTTTCTTAATGTTCTTCAATAAAAGCATATATGAAGATAAGATCATTAGACAAAACCTATTAATTAATGATTAAACAAAATTACCTGAATGAGAAATTCTTCTCTCCAATGGTTAAGGTTTTCAAAAGATTTCATGACATTTACATCATAAACAAGGACACAACAATCAGCACCTCGGTAGAAAGCCACACCAAGACTTTGAAACCGCTCTTGACCGGCAGTATCCCAAATCTGCGTGTACGGTGAAAACACCTCAATCTTAGATGATTATTATCAATTTATCTCTTCCATATACTTCAAGAAGTTCAAATACATCGAAGATTCAAGATTGCAATACCATTCCATGAATATCATGGCAAATGGTACAGCCAAACACTAATCACTCATGTGAGTGACAAAATAGATTTTATAAAACTGCAACAAAAATGCATCAATGTGGTGCGTGAAAAATGATTCAGATGATGGCGACGTTTAGCCTCTAGTATAACAAAAATAATTCGCACTGAAAAACAAATTTTTTCCAAGAATTGGGCAATTGACGCAGACCATGAATGTATAAAACTATTGTTAGATAACGTAAAAATAATTTCTGATTAGGGTCGACAAAGTTGTTAATTAAGTCATAAAACAATGTGAGTATTTGTGAAATAAAAAAGTTGGTGTGACAATGATAATTAATGAATTATGCCAAAATAGAACATTTTAATTATGGTCAAAAGAGTGCATAAGGCTTGAAAGGGAAATGTATATAAGCTACACAAAGTGATAATGAAATTGATCAACACAACAACTCAGTACAAAGTAGATACCAAAGGTAATTTTATCTCAAATAAACCGGAGAACACAAAAAGAACTGCACATTTTTTTATCCAGTGTTGTCAAATAGAGGCTATATCTCTATTCTCAGCTATAGTACTAGAGTGTAGCGGAGTTTATGCAATTCGGTAAAACAAATAGCGGCTATATCTCTCTTCTCTGCTACAGTACTAGAGCGTAGCGGAATTTATAGTGGCTATAGCACGGTAGCTTAGCAAACAACATTGTTTGATCCAAAAATTTAAAGTATGTTCTTGTGTCTCTCACCTGCAATGTGAACAACCTGTCTTCAAATTGAACTTCCTTGGTGAGGAA
Organism: Cicer bijugum; assembly: GCA_037974875.1. Taxonomy (NCBI): domain Eukaryota; kingdom Viridiplantae; phylum Streptophyta; class Magnoliopsida; order Fabales; family Fabaceae; genus Cicer; species Cicer bijugum. Next base: position 8,576,580 of record JBBPBT010001178.1, read on the forward strand.
ATCGGCACCAATGGTAGCCTTGTACTGATTACTAAACTTACGATTCACATACCTAGATGCAAGGAGAGGAAATAATAATCATGATGATACAAATCAATAAAAAAAATTAAAATTAAAATCCAAGATTTGTACATACTGATTCATCAATGATGTTTTACCAACCCTGCCAAACAAAAAATAAAATGTCAATTAACAAAGAGAGTTTGATGAATAACTCTAACAAAAAAATTTGCATCAAATTTATATAGGTATATGCATATGCATGATAAAAACCATGTTAGAAAAATTGTCAATCTGCTGAATCTAATTTAGTTATACTAGGCTAAACGTTGCATCAAATTTACACTGTCGACACCTGAAATAACTTGAGAAAATCAATAAATAGGATATAATCAAGGTGTTGAGTCAGTGTCCAACACCAACACGTGTCGAGTATGGGGACACACTTTGGATCACAAGTGTTGTTGGTTTTGCAGAGATCTATAACTATTATTTCCTTTTTGCCATTATATATAAAAAAAAAAAAGGTTTATTTTGACAATAAAATTTCATGTTTTCAAGAATCCAAACATGCTCATTAATAATTTCCCCATTAAATTTTGTTTGCAAAACAAACAAAAAGATTGAAATTTTAAATCAAAAAAGGTAAACTTTAAGGTTAAATGCAAAAACCCATTTTGATGATTAAATTCAAAACAAAAAATAAAATGAAAAATGAAAAAAGAAGAAGCATACCCACTATCACCGAGGATTATGACTTTTAACAACATGCGGCGGCGAGAAGCCATAGATGGAGAAAACAGGTTTCACTCAAAAATCAAAAAAATTGGGGAAAACAATTCGATTGGAACCCCAAAAAAAATGACGATGCGGTTGAGATATTTCCGCAAGGAAAGTTTTGAAAGACAGATGGAGGAAAATGAGTGCCAACCATGATGCTCCTTTTCCAATCACATTTTTATTTTATTTCCCAAATTGCCCATCTACTTTTTATTGACTAATTATTTTCATAGGAGGTTTATCGCACATTGCTATTTAAAAATTATTAAAAAATTTAACAATTTTACTTTTTAACACCCCTCAATTTTTTTTAAATTCAAAATACTCAAATTGTTATTCCCTCTTTATTCAATTAAATAATATTTTTAAATTCATCTCTTTCAACCTTACACGTTCATCTCCTTCATCTTCAATCATATACATTCTTCAAAATCTTCATTAATTTATAAATCCATTTTAATATTCAAGCAAGTAAGCAATCATCTTGAATCACTTGAAGCTTCTTCAAACAACCAAGTAAGCCATTGTTGATTTTTGTTTTTGGGTTAACTGTATGCATTTTGGAATTTTGAGTTTAACTCTCTACAATTTATTCTGAATGGGATTGTTGAATCAAGAAGTTTTTCTGGATTTAGGGGTGTTTTTAGGTTTTTTGGATTTTCTGGGTTTTTAGGGTGTTTTGAGAGGACGAACGTGAACTCAGTTCACGTATTATGAGTGTGTTGACATACGTGAACTGAAATCCAATACGTGAAATGCAATCACATATGTGGACGTGAACTCAGTTCACGTAGACTGAGGAAGTTCACGTAGGAACATTTGGTTTGTTATGGAGTTCACGTGCGTGAACTCAGTTCACGTAGCCTGAGGAAGTTCACGTAGACACAAATCATTTGTTATGGAGTTCACGTACGTGAACTCAATTCACGTAAGGTCCTGAAGTTCACGTACGTGAACTCAGTTTACGTAGGTCATGGCTGTCTTGTGGAATTCACGTATGTGAAGTCAGTTTGATGTTGTTATTATGCTTCTGGACTTGCATAAATGTTATATTGTTATGTTTTTTGATTGTGATTATGATTTGTTTATGCATAAATGGTGCGGACAATGTTTACTGATACAGACGGTCGTGTTATACCCGACGAAGGGCCTGATAGTTGTCGTGTTAGACCAACCGTTTCTACACGGGCTCACCGTGCTCATCTTGAATTGCGTGAGCAACGAAGATTATGGAGGCAATAAGTAGAACAGGCGCAAGCAGAATAGGGGCAAGCGGATGAGGCCCAACATGCTGATAAGGCCCATCCTGAAGCAGCTGACGGATATCCTGGGGGTCCGGTTGACAAGTCTGTGTTAAGGACATATGGGGATCATGTTGCGACACGACTATGGGACGACGTGGTAAGTAAATATTTTAATCAAATTAAATACTTAATTTTGGTTAATGTGTTTGAACTTATATTTGTATGGTTAATTTATTTCAGGATCGCGAAGAGTTAAAGGTTTTTAGCAATGGAAAAAAATTAAAAGAAGTTGTCATTGAAAATGAAAAGGTTGAAGAACTTGTTAAAAGTTCTGGTTTATATCAATTGCTAAAATGCAGCTACGAGATGATCGACAAAGGTCTCATTTATGCCTTTGTCGAGAGATGGCATCGCGACACTAACAACTTTCATCTTCTAATTAGGGAGATGACCATTACTTTGGATTATGTGTCTTCGCTGCTGCATATAACCATCACCGGTGCGTTTTTTAGCGTTAATATATTTAATAAGTATGAAGCTGTTGAATTATTGGGTGAGTTAGTTGGGGTTAGTCTGGCTGATGCATATGTTGAGTTTAACATGACGAGGACAACCACTGTTCGGTATAGTTGGTTGATCGACGTATATCATCAGCGATGTGCTAATCAGCATTAGAAGATGGTTGCGAGGGCATTTCTTTTATTTTTGGTGGGTTGCACCTTATTCAGCGACAGGAGTGCCTTCGCAGTGAGTGTTGCCTACCTTGAATGCTTCAGAGACCTCAATTCATGTGGGGGATATGTATGGGGTGTTGCTGCGCTTACTTACCTGTACGACAATCTTCGAGAAGCGAGCATGCATCAAACTAGGACGGTATCCGGATATTTGACACTATTACAAGTATTTGCGCTTGCTTTCCTTATTTGATTTATTTCTTGATTTTGTGGTTTGTTGCTTTACTGATTTATGAATATGTTATTACATATGTGCAGGCGTGGGCGTATGAGCATTTTCCAGCATTGTGTGTGAATTGTTGTCGACTATCTCAAACTTATGATGAAGAATATCCAAGAGCACTTAGATGGAAAGACAAAACGGGATAAAGGTTTGGTTATTCCATTTAGGAAAGCACTGGACGAGATTGATGTTGATGACATATGTTGGACACCCTACAGAGAGCATAGACCAAAGCGACCATTTGAGGTTGTTTCACTATTTAGAGGGTAGATACGCTGGGGTCCCAAGATGTATGCTCACTTACCAGATAGGGTATTGCGTCAATATGAACATGTCCAAACCATCCCTGGTTCACCTTTGGAGATAGTAGGTCAGACGACCACACCAGAGGAAATGGACATCATGTTTACGCAATATGTTGTTCATGTAGTTGACGTTAGGGCAGTTGTACACAGATCTGCAGAGTGCGCAAATGAGTACATTGATTGGTTTCGTCGGATTTCTCATCCATATATCATTCGTAGAGAACCAGTCTATGTAGCTCATTCGGTTGCAGAACCTGCCGATGATGATCATGCTTCAGATGTCACAACGGTAAATTCATTTAACTTTAAGTTATAACTTTATTAATATTATTAATCATTTAATTAATTAATGTATTTTTTAATGCAGTGTCGGACAATACAAATTGCAAAAGAGCTTCTTGGTCGACATCTGGTATTACATGATGGCATCGCACTCGTCAATGAATTAATTTTGGTATTGCGATCTCAGAGGGGTGGTGGTAGAAATTGGACTAATGTAGTGTCATACCATAGGAGACATAAGCAGACTTAGAATTTGAATTTGTATTTCGTATTGAATATCTATTTTTGATATGTATTTTGGATTTGAATTTTGGATCCCTATTTTATGATATCTATTTTGTATTTGGATTTTGGATCTCTATATTTGATATCTATTTTAGATTTGGATCTCTATTTTTGATATATATTTTAGATATCATTTTGGATTTGAAAAAAAAAATTAAACAAGTTAATTAATTAAACACGTTAATTAATCAAACAACTTCATTACATGTTATCAATTCAGTTTACAATAACTTCATTTATAGTTTTTGGAAATATCTGCAACCAATGTTGCACACAATAACAATTAATACCTGTAAATGCAATAACAATCACACGATGATTTGACATAGATGTTGTTGGTGGATTTCGAAGTGGAAAATATGTTTGCGATTGGTGAAGTGATAATGCAATGACAACCACGTTAAACTTTGAAACAATCACATATCCCATTTTTAGAAGTGTCATCCAATTATCCTTCGTTGCAACTTGCTCAACATACACATTGTGTATAAGTTGTCGAACATAATTTTCTCCACCAAATAGTATCTCGTAATGAGACATGAACTCTTGAAGCTCTATGACACACTGTTGACGGATGAATGCCCAATAGTTTTCACCCATTTCAAGTAAAGCTGCTACTACACGATATCCACAATTACCATCAATAATGTCATCTATGAAATTATGAATTTCAATTGGCAACCAATCTTTGAAGACGAGAACTCTTGGTTGTTAAACTTTGCTAACTAATGGTCGATGTGTGAGCTTTTGGACTGATGGTCGAGATGTGATGTTTTCTAATTTACTGGTATCAATAGTGCTACATGCATTTGTGTCACTACATCGAACACTTGCATCCACATTATACTCCCACCAAGATGGATTATGCTTGGTTGATTTATCTCTTTTTGATACCTTACTTTTTCCTTTTTTTGATAACTTACTTTTTCCTTTTTTTGGTGCACCTTTGTTTTAACCTTGGCAATCGGTGGAAACATCGACGTAGTCGATGGATACGCGATCTCTCGTAATTTACCTTTAAGTGAAATTTTGTCAGGTACATCAAGTTTTTCAAACTTTTTCGCTATGACATCTATTTCATGTTTCACAGATAACTCTGAAGGTTTCCTCGATGCATCAACATGAAAAGATAGTTTACTCCACCAAACATAAATAGCGTTCAATGGAATGAAACGTGGGATCATATTATACCTGGCTATTTCACATGCACAAGGTAGACCATGAGTTGTCCTAATTGTGCAACGACACTCAATCTGATCAATACTTATATACTTGGCGCGGTCATACTCTGCCGCAATGTGATCAATTGCATTTTTTTGACACAACACCACACAAATTCGCGTATAATTTGTTACTATATCGATGAACCTTTTGAATTATGCTCTTTTAAAAAAAATGTTGTTATCTCATTGTTTTGTAATACAATCATGTTGTTGATGGTTTCTCAAACACTGCATATATCACCAATACTATCTTGTAATATCCTTTTCAAACTCCAATGCGCCGACTCTACCCTGGTGTTCCCAAAGTGCATAAATCTATTTGTCCACGGCTCAACAAACCTTTCCTTGTGAGGAATTAACCACTGCTCGTGTACATAATCATGAAAAATAGAACAGCTACTACAAATTCCTTCAAAGATAGTCAACTTCGTGTAGTATTGAGTCTCATCATAACTGTAAATAAGAGTCTCACATGCCTCCATTATTTGCACTTGCTTCTTTTTTGGAAACACAGTCATCTTGCACTTGTCTTTGACATTCTTGCATATATGAAACAAACATAATAAATTCACTACTTTTGGAAAAACATTTTTAACCGCATTCATCAAAGCAAGGTCTCTATCAGTAACAATGACTTCAACTTCACCACTTGTAATATGTTCTTTCACCATTTGTAGTGTCCATGTGAAGTTATCAACACGCTCAGACTGTAGATATGTAAATCCCACACAAAATATCATTTTAGTAGATGTAACACCAATAATCTCAAGTAATGACATTCGATATCTACAGGTCTTGTAAGTGCTATCCATAATCAATATTATGTGAAAATTATTTACAAGAGTGATAGAGTCTGGATGGACCCAAAAGATGTCCATCAACTCATCTGAACCCTCTACTTTCCTATATCGATATACGTATTTGTCGTGTTCTGTCAATGTTAAAAGATGTTGCATTTTTGTTCTATTACCTCTAAGTGATGAACGATATGCTTGACGTGCATTGTAAACTTATTTTATTGTCGTCAAACTTTCAACATTGTGATCCCTCAATGTCATTAAAATGCTTTTTGGTTTTACAAAATTCTTTGTCATATCATCAAGTACATTTTTCTCATCTTGAGACAATTGGCCTAAGAAAGTGTGATCTGTCAGTTTTTTTGGCCAATTCGTGGTTATGGAGACCACAAATTACATGCAAATACCATACATCACCAACACTTGATCGTGTTCCTCTCAATCTAAATGGACAATCACATTTTCTAGTCCAAGTACTCCTCGTACGATTAGGATTCTTCCATGGTCTATATTTACCACTTCTTTCATAACCAAGAATTAATTTTGTCTTTGTTCTTGGTCGTACGGTCGCATTTTCGGATCTAAAAATCACAACAACAATTTTATTTTCCCTTCCAGTATTTCTAGCCCATTTCAATAATTCATCTTGTGTATCAAACATCATGCCAGTTGTAAACATATTAGTCAAATCAATCATAACAGGTTCAACTTCGTCATTCATAGCGCCAAAATTAGGTTCCACATCATCACACATTTCTTCAAAAACATTAGGTTTCAAACCTTCCAATCCTTCATACATTTCGTCACTGTTGTCTCTTCCTTCATCCATTTAACTGCATCCAATAAATTACATTAATATAATATAACAAGTGTTAAACACAATAAAAAAAAAATTCAAAATGGCATGTTTATTGCATTTACGTGAACTGAGAATGCGTAGGCCTACGTGAAATCAGTTCACGTATCACATACGTGAATTCAATTTAAGTGAGCCTACATGAACTGAGTTCACGTACGTATGACATGTCAAAAAATTTCTTCTTTACGTGAACTTAATTCACGTATGTACACGTGAGTTCAATTCACATGTAAGCTACGTGAATTGAGTTGACGTACGCATACGTATTCTCAGTTCACGTATGTAACATCAACATGAAACCTCCATTACTATGCGCAAACTTAATTCACGTAGGTGTACGTGAACCTAATTCACGTAAATTCTAAAATTTCTTCATTTCATAATCTACGTGAATTAAGTTCACGTGAATATGCGTGAATTGAGTTCACGTACAGAACCCAGATCTGAAAAAAAAAAAAAAAACTGCAAAATACATACCTAGTTGATTTGATTCACTATAATGATGAGGATGATGAAAATGATGAAGATGTTCAAAGTGATTCAAGTTTATTGAACATCAAATGTATCAAAATGATTGAAGATGATTGAAGAATATTGAAGGATAATGAAGAAGGTTGAAGTTGGTAGGTAATGACGATGAAGATAATGAGTGGTTAATTGAATAAAGAGGGAATGGCAATTTGAGTATTTTGGGTTTAAAAAAAAATTGAGGGGTGTGGGAAGTAAAATGAAGGGTGTGGGAAGTAAAATAAGGGGTGTGGGAAGTAAAATTGAAAATTTAATAATGTTTAACAATATTTTTAAAAAATAATAATTTGTGATTTTTTTATTTTTATGAATTAGACGGTGATTCAATTGATGTTGATTTAATATAACATATTTATTAATTTAATATGAAATATTTATTTATTATTTATTTTTATTAAATTGGTATTATTTAAGACATAAAAATAAAGATGGTTATTAACGTATATATTAAAAGAACGACTATATGATAGTTAAAATTTTAAACATTTTAAAAATTATTTCATGATAGACCATAGTCCTTAATAGAATTTAATATTCAATCTTATACTATGCTTCTTTTAAGAGGATGATATTTTCCTCAACCTTTTGATTTGTTTAAAAGACTAATTTGATTACATTTGGTGTAAGAAAAATTACAATAATTTATATACTCGAATATAATTCTTTTTTTGAATATGCATAAATTTACGATTAATTATAATTAAAGTTAAACATTTTCAATAATATAATATTTATTTAAATATCTATCTATTAAAATATGTAATTAAATATACGTGTTGGACTTGGATTATTTTACACTATTATTGTTGTTAATGATTTTTATTTTTGATAACACAATGTGTCACATTTAATAGAAAATTTGAACTAGTTAAAATATGTAATTAGAGATATGACCTTTAACTATATTTATAAAATATCATTTATTGACACAAATTTATCTCTTAAATATATAGCCAAAATTTATTTTTCATCATTTATCTTATTTAAATATTACACTTTGGTTTTTTCGTTTCAAAATATTGAGTCATTGACATTACAAATACATTAGTAAATGCAAGTAAGTCTAAGACTTAATTGTACCAACAAATCTAAAACACAACACAATGGTACCAATAAATACAACTTGAAAATTCATAATACTATGGTACCAACAAAATAAACTAGTGAAACAAGTACGGAATCCAAAATACAAACAACACACAATAACAATTAGACAATCCAAAACACAAGAGAACCAAAAATAACAAATAAAATCAACTATGAATGAGTTGGGATGAAGGGAGGTGATGGAGGCCTAATCGAGGGTGACAATTGGTGAAATTATAGGTCAAATTGGTCATTTAAATCTTCAATGGAGAAATAGCAAAGGAGACGATGAAAATAAAATTTTGTATATAGAAAAAATGAGAGAATAAGGAACGTTAGGTAAAGTGAGATTCGAGAGAGAAATTGTATATGAAGAATGGTGAAAACTAATTTTACACTCAGATCCAATAAAAGTCACTATTTTGCTTCATGACTCAAGCATTTTAAAATAACGTTAGGTAAAGTTACATTATTTTTTGGGAATAAATTATTTTCAAATCTTTTTTTTATAGAGACTTAAATGTCTTTGCAATTTGTTTAAAATATACATGCTAATATCATGAAATAATACATCACATTAATTATATTTCAGTTTAAATATGTTTAAAAAATTGAATACGTAAAATATCACATCAACTATTGTCTTGATCTATTTTTGTATACGATTAAAATTGTATATTTTTTTCTTAAAGACTAATTGATGTTTTAATTTCTTTTTAAGAAAATAAATGAGACGTTGTAAATAAACATATCTTAGGATTTATAATAAATATACTTCTCCAACACATCTAAAATACATATAAACACATCTTAATTATGTCCTATTAAAAAACACATATTTTTTTGTTAGAACATTAACATTTTTATTTTATTAAAACATAAGACACATCTTAAAATAAAAAAGTTGATAAAGTGAATAGATCAATAATTACATAATCATTATTTATGATTTATCATATATATATATATATATATATATATACACATAATGTCAATCATTAATTTAATTATCAATTATTATTGATATCATTTTACTCAATAATTCACTTCACTTTAGAGGAATCACATATATTAAAAACCTCTAAAAACAAATACTAAAATGAAGTATTGTTTTGTATTAACAACTTACAATCGTCAGTAATGAAGTTCAATTTAGTTGGATAAAGAATTGGTATCTTAATTTTTTTTGTTACTAAGCAAGTAGTCATAAACATAACTAAACAATGGCAATAGAAATATAGCACAGAAGAAAAAGAAATCTCATTCTATTCCACGTCAATTTCATGAGCGAGAAAGTGCGAAGAGAAACAAAACTGACACACAAAAACTCAGAAAAAGAAATCAAACACACACACTCACCAAAACCAAAACGCAATCAAAATACCTAACATTCGCTGATTCAATTTCATTCTCACATCTTCAATTTCCGTTCTTCTCAATCGATACTTTTTCATTTCTATTGAATTCGCAATCGTGATTTTCCCCTATCAATGGAGTAGTCGTTTTTTTTTTTTATCGCGATTGATTTGAATCGCGCTTCGTTGTGTTCTCAGTCGGTAGCGTGATTCCGATAATTTCGAGATGAGTATGCCGAAGCCTAATCAGGTTGCAGTTAGAGACCTCGTCGAGGAAGCTAAGAAACGAATTGTTATTCTCATCGTTTGTGTCGTTGGACTCTCATATCTCATGTCATGTGAGTTTATTTCTCTTCAATCAATTTTCTTGAATTTTACTTTAATTGATTGATTTGAGTGTTTATTATCTATCCAAAATCCTACTCTACGTTGTTTGTTTTGTTTCAATGGTTTTTTATTTGTTTTGGTAATCACTTGCTTAAGTTTTTTGAAAGCATCATAGTTGATATTGCCTATGAAACACTACATGTTGACACCGGTAATAATTTGAGAAAATGAATTAGTTAAATGCAATGAAGGTGCCAGGTGTAGTTGTGATTGTGTCTGATACGAGGACACACTTTCGATTAGAAGTGTAGATACTACAAAGGTTAATGCATTGTTTGTTGTGCAAACAATGGTAGGATTGAAGTGATATGGCGTTTAGAATCTAGTGCATTTTAATTTAGGAAAATTAGTTTAGTAATGCTGTTGAAAATAAGACATAGAATCGTTTTGATGTCGGTTATAAAAGGTGATGATATTGTTTGGAAAGGTTTATTCGAGGATTGTTGGTGGAGAATATGTTTGGCTTGAATTGTATGGTTGTTGTTTTTAGGAAACAAAATGTAGATACTGTTCGATGCCACGAATCTCGTTGTGTAAGTATTTTGGGTTCATCACAATGGTAAAATGGAAGATGTTAACTTAGGGTGGATGAAAGGGAATAATGTTTTGAGTGTAATTTGTGATAGAAAATTACTACTTAAAGCTTAAAGAAAAGTTTTGGAGTTCAACTATAGGACCTGCCATGTTGTATGAGACTTAATGTTGGGTTCTTAAGAGGCAATGCGAAAGTAAGTTCAATGTTGTAGAAATGAAAATCGTTGCTAAGATGGTGTCTATCAGCCTATTCTCATCTACAACTTCCATGAGATTGGTATTTATCAGTCTATTAGAAATGTCTTCTTACATGGTGACATGACTTGAAGGAGGAGATCTATATGAAGCAACCAATTAGGCTTGTGGCTTAGGAAAAGTTATGCCTTAATTGTAGGTTACAAAAAACCTTGTATGGTCTAATACAATCACCTCATGCTTGGTTTCTGACGCTTAACAAATTCATTTAGTAGTTTGGCATGATTCTTTGTGAGGCAAACACGGACCACCCTGTATTCCAAAGATGCTCGCCTTTGAATAATCATGTTTATCTTGTGATGTTTGTAGATGATTTTGTAATTATAGGCGATGGCCAACAATGCGTTAAAAACCCACAGCAACACTTATAAAAGCTTTACTATACCAAAGATTTAGGTTGGTTGTATCATTTTTTGGAATAGAAGTTACCCAATCATAAGCACATATTGTTATTTCTCGAAATAAAAATATGCTCTTGGAAAATACTCGGAGGCTCGACTGTAAACGTGCTAGTACTCCTATACACCTAAATGTGAAGCTTCTATCAAATCCAATGATTGAACCATATATTTCATTTTCCTCTGCCCTTTGAGAACATTTGGTATTTGAGCCTATCGATCAACCACCCACCATTTATATCCACACAACAAACTCAATAATGTTGGGCGTGAGGGGGTGTAATAGGAAAATCCAAGTCCCACATTGAATAAAGATAAGACCTTAAATGAGTTTATAAAGAGAGACAACATTCACCTTACCAGTCGATTTTGTAAAGATGTGTTATGCCCAATATCCAATATAAAAAACTTAACATGGTATCAGAGCCTGGTTAAAGATGGCAATGTGGGAATTGGACCCAGGACCCACGCTAGGCGTGAGAGTGGGTATTGAAGTTGTATTGGAGTCCCACGCTGCCAAGGCTCCCAAGCTATTGGATGTATACATGTGTTTGGGCACCCTTGTTCTTTGAGCTAACTTTTGGGAGTTAGATTTTGATACCCAAACTAAAAGAGAACTTAAAAAGATATTATTCACTGAAAATAAGAACTATTACAAAAGATAATCCCTTGTAATCCCAGAGCAAAGCTCCTCAGAGAAGAGATAATTCTCCCTCTGTCCAACCTTTAAGTTCTAACTAAAAAATATCTAGAATGATCCCCATTCTCTCCATTTCACCTCCTTATAACAAAGTTGGTTACACAGTTCGAATCCCACTCTTCCTCCCAGCCACGTCACATTCTTTCCCTCCCATTTTCTATAATTTTCTAACATCTCTCCCTCCAAATGGACATGGGCCACTGATTAACTAACTGCCTATTTGGGCCCACATTCTCTTATTGGATCCTAACATATTCAAACACATTTAACATGGTATAAGAGCTACCCAGATCCGTTGGACCGGCTATTATCAGGTCACCGCTATCGAGGCTACTCGAGTCACGCTCCAGATATCAAGTCCTAGGTGTGTATTAAGGGTCCCACGTTTTATGAGATATGGCCTGAAAATGTGTTCATAAACGAGAGACATCCCTCACCTCTTATAAACCGGTTTCGTAATGTTGAGTTAGGCCCTACTAAATTCTAAGACGTTGCAATGCAAATGTTCGGATCCCAAGGTTTGTTTGTACAAACATGCGCAAATACAATGTTATTGGACACATGGATGCAAATTGGGTAGGGGAGGGGATGCAAGTGATAGAATGTTTATTTGGAGTTATTATGCTCTTATTGGAGACTTAACCTCATTGAAGAGCAAGAAGCAAACAGTTGTGTCAAGGTCAAGTATGATTATGAAAGCAGGGAATAGCACTATGGCTTATACTACTTATGAGCTTTTGTTGTTGTGCACTTACTCTAAATATTGAAGTTTTGTGAGATAAGTCTTATGAGTTTGTTTGTGATAATAGATCAACATTGTGTCTTTTTTCATACCCTATTTTTCACTAGTGCGCTTAATACATAGTAGTTGGCTATCATTTCATCATAAAAAGATTCTCTCAAGAATCATCAAGATTTATTTGAGCCCTAAGGATCTGTCACTAAATGCTTACTAGGACCTCAAATAAATTATCTATTTTACAAGTTAGATGCATGTGATGTGATATTTATGCTTCAGCTTGGAGGGACCTGGACTGTTTTTTGTGAGTATAATACTAAATTTATCATATATTATTTCCTTTATTATTTGATATAGTTTCCATAGATAGTTTAGTTATTGCTAATTTTGTTCCTAATCCTGAGAGATTTCAATTATATCTCCCCTGGATATTTAGTTGTAGTGTAAAAAAATAATATAATCATTCAGACTATGCGTCTTACCAAAGTACTTGATATTTCAATGAAACCAACCAAAGCTGCACTATAGTTTGGTTCCGTTTCATCACTTTTATCAACTTAGGTTTGCTCCTTGAACAACCATACTTTGCATTTATTGGGTAACTAGAATTTTTGTTCATACTAACTCATTTAACCAAGATAACACCTCGCTCCAACACTTAAAAAACTATGCATATTTAGAGGTTGTCACTTGCTAATTTATAGCTTCATGTTATTTTTTTAGATCCTGATGTTTGCTTTAATTTCTTTTGCATTTTTCAGTGACAAGCTCCTCAGTTTGGGTCAACTTGCCTACTGCAGCCTCCTTAATTATTGTTTTCCGCTATTTATCACTGGATTATGAAATGAAGAGAAAAGCTGCAGCATACAACAATAAAGCAGGCTCCACCAGTATTCAGTCTTCAAAGTTGCCTATCGAAAATCCTAAAGCAGTTGCAAAGTTTGAGTGGCGAGCAAAAGTGAATTCTCCTGTTGTTGAGGATGCAATTGATCACTTCACCAGACATCTGATTTCTGAGTGGGTAACAGATCTTTGGTACTCTCGCTTAACACCGGACGAAGAGGGTCCTGAGGAGTTGGTGCAAATAATTAATGGTGTTCTTGGTGAAATTTCAGGGCGCATGAGAAATATAAATCTGATTGACTTTTTGATAAGGTTCTTCGTTTCACTTTTTGTCCATGATTTTTCTTTATTTTTTGCGTCGTAGTTTGTTTGATTGCGGAATTAACTTTCTTTGGTTCAGGGATCTTGTTAATCTCATTTGCACTCACTTGGAGCTGTTTCGTGCTGCTCACTCAAAGATTGAAAAACAACACACAGGTTCATTAGCAATTGAAAGTCGAGATTCGGAACTAAAAATTGTGTTGGCTGCAGAAGACAAATTGCATCCTGCTTTATTCTCTTCTGAAGCTGAGCACAAGGTTGTTTAACTTTTCATGTTCTACATGCATGCATTGAGTAATGGGGAATTTAGTCTTCACCCATGGGCCAAGCTTCCGTTTCTTATATTTCCTAATTTTGGGTTATAATGCTGTGTGTATCTTTATTTTTCAGGTTTTGCAGCATCTGATGAATGGTCTTATGTCTGTCACTTTCAAGCCTGAGGATTTGCAGTGTTCTTTCTTTCGATATACTGCCAGGGAGCTTCTTGCATGTGCTGTAATGCGACCTGTCCTAAACTTAGCCAATCCAAGGTAGCTGTTTTTTTCCATTTAGCTTCATTCTTGACATATGTTGTTCTCATTCTTCCTGTTTTATTTTGCAGATTTATTAATGAAAGAATTGAATCTGTGGTAATTAATAAAACCAAGGGTAACAAGGGTGTTGGTGCAGCAAAAGGGGTATCCCTCACTAAAGCAGATGAGTCACAAACTTCATCTGACCATTTTTCCAAGTATTTAGATCCTTCCGTTACTGGTGTTGAACTTATGCAGCTAAGCAATGGTCAATCCAGAAATGCAGAGCCATCTGCAGAAAGAAATGCTCGTGATAACATTTCTAGAGACCCATTGCTTTCAATTGATGCTCGATCTTCTCGTTCATGGAACTCATTGCCTGAAAACTCCCAAATTAATGGTGACCAAGGTATTCAACGACATCGCTCAGGAGGAGAGTGGGGAGATATTTTAGATGTTGTTTCTCGAAGAAAGACCCAAACTCTTGCTCCAGAACATTTTGAGAATGTGTGGGCAAAGGGCAAAAATTACCAGAAAAAGGATGGAGAGAACCAGTCAAATGAGCAAGTCCCACAACATCCCCCAAAAGGGAAATCAGCCAAGGTAGATCATATGAAGGCAATATCTGGACCCAAAGAAAAAGATACTAGATTGAAGCTTAATCCCTCTAAGGGAGGCCACATTAATTCTGGATACAGCAGTCAATTCACTGTTGAAAATGCATCCTTTCATGCAGACAAGAACGGATCAACTTGTTCTTCCGTTACCTCATATAAAGATGATGAGCACAACCACAGTAGTATGCAGATCAGTGAATCAGAGAGCAATACTTCTTATACTTCTGAAGATGATGAAACTAGTGCTGTTACTGGTCTTGATTCCCCTGGAACTAAGGTTTGGGATGGGAGAAGTAATAGAAAGCAAGATGTTTCTTATGTTCATCACCCACTTGAAAATTTTGATAACCACAGTACAAAGAAGAAGAATAAGAGTCGTTCTCGCTATCCAAGATTATTCAGAACCCAGTCTGGCAGTAAAAGGTCTAGACCAAGCGATCACAAAACACATATGTGGCAGGAAGTTGAAAGGTCAAGCTTTTTATCTGGTGATGGTCAAGATATACTTAGCACATCAAAATCACGTGCGAATTCAGACGATTCCTCTGATGGTGCTGATTTTGAAAGTTTGGGTAGAATTTATAGTGGAGCAGCTGCCTCTTCTTCGTCCTTAATTTCTAAATCAGAATCTTGTAGTTTGGCTGTTAGTACCCTGAAAAGTTCTTCTTCTGTAGATTCCTTTTACAAGTTGAGATGTGAGGTACTTGTTATGGTGCTAAATAGCTTCTTTAATAAATTATGAATAAGTTCATATATGAATGTGTTTGTGTATGAAAAAGTGTAAGACAATTCACTGCTGCAGGTTTTGGGAGCAAATATTGTGAAGAGTGGTTCAAGAACGTTTGCCGTTTACTCTATATCCGTTACAGATGTAAATAATAACAGTTGGTCTATTAAAAGAAGGTACTAAGGCTTTTGCTGATATTTCTAACAACAAATTTTTGTCAGATAATATCTTCAGGTGTTTCTTGTTTCCTTTTTCTTTATTTGGCTTACAGTATTGCTTATTTTTTTTAAGGTTTCGTCATTTTGAGGAGCTGCATCGACGCCTGAAAGAGTTCCCTGAGTATCGTCTTCATTTACCACCAAAACATTTTCTGTCAACTGGTTTAGATGTAGCAGTCATTCAAGAGCGGTCTGAATTGCTTGATAAATATTTGAAGGTCAACTTAACTCAGACTTTTTTAGGTTAAAAACTCAGATTTCTTTGGTTCCTCCTACTTTTGGATTTGTTGTTTCTGTGTCTACATTATTGCTTAAGAAATCACTTTCTGGTACCTAACTGTTTCCCTGGCTAATTGATAGGTTTGCATTATTATGAACTGGTTCCTTTAGCTGACTGGTCAACTTTCTTTTTTAATGAATATTTTTTTGTTGAGGAATAAATTATCTAATTTTTGTACTGCGATAGAATTGGATGATCAACACTTCATTAGCAGCAGAAAAGATGTTTGATATGAGTGCACCTCTATTTTAAGTTGATACCTCCTTGTGCATCTATCATACATCATTGTTTTTCTGTCTTTGCTTGCAATTTTCAATGATTCTTAAAATATTCTGTTGACACATGGCTTATTGGCCCTCAGAAACTTATGCAGCTACCTACAGTTTCAGAATCAATTGAACTATGGGACTTTCTGAGTGTTGACTCTCAGGTCTGATTTATTGCACAACAGTTTCGTCTCTTTTGTTGTCAAATATTTTTTCAAAATTATCTGGCTTCCCTCTTATTATTATTAGTTTATTTGTTGCAGACGTACATATTCTCAAATTCTTTTTCTATCATGGAAACGTTACCAGGTGACTCATTGTTGATGAAGAATATTGAATGTACATAATTTATTACCTCCTACTCCCATCTTTTGACATGTCTTGGGTTCTGTTTTATTAAAAATTATTTTAGTTGGCCTGGATACGACGAAGCCATCTGAGAAGACTAAAATCAGTTCTGAAAGTAAAGAGGCTGTTTTGCGAACAAGAAATAATGCCGTGACTGATGGATTGAGGCCAAAAGTAAATAGCATGCCTCTTTCTCTACCAACAAAAAAGAATACACGGGAATCTAGACAGTCATTTGACAACTCTGGAAGCAACGCAGATGTTCTAGCATGGAAGAGTACATCTTCTCCCAATAACTTGCCAAAGTCAGTGAAAGGGAGAGGTAGTTCAGACGAGGTCTCCGAAGTGCACCATGATACTGCTGACACTGTTCCAACAGAGGTTATGAAAACACTAATTCTAGTTCAGAAGTATTATTCTTTTGTCATAGATGAGTGGTGATTTTTTTGTTCATTGCTGGTATCAAACAGAGGAATGGTGATATTTGGTTCTGATTAATATAATTCAATGCAGTGGGTGCCACCAAATTTAAGCGTGCCCATATTGGATCTGGTTGATGTTATCTTCCAGCTGCAAGATGGTGGGTGGATTAGGTAATTTTAAAACCCTTATTTATTTCATCTTAAACATAGCTGTTTGAGTTAAAATTTCACCACTAAGATCTGATATTTAAAATGCTTGCATGTATGGGTTACAGGAGGCAGGCTTTCTGGGTTGCTAAACAAGTCTTACAACTAGGAATGGGTGATGCCTTTGATGATTGGTTGTTAGAGAAAATTCTGCTTCTCCGAAAGGGATCAGTGATTGCTTCAGGGGTCACGCGAGTTGAGCAAGTAATCTTATGACCCCTTGTTTTAAAAAAAAAAATTGTGATGTTCATAGGTAATCCTCTAATGAGTTAGTAAGGTGTAGATGAGAGGCTATAAATAATAAAAAGGAGGTTAGAGAGGGTATCTTTGTGAGGGTTTAGAGTGGGAGAGAACGAGGTCTCTCAAAGACCTGAACTACATTAGGGCTTTCCTATCAATAAACACCATTTTCTTCTATAATCTGACCCATTCTTATCAAATTGGTATGGAGCTCCATCCAAGGGAAATACTGACGGGGTGTGAGATGAAAAGCCTATAAATAATACAAATGAGAGATTAGAGAGGGTATCTTTGGTTTTGGGAAGGGATTAAGTGTGCTTACCAGGCCTCTCAAACCTAAGAGGAAATGGATGTGTGATTCGAACAGCAAGATCCTTGTCTCCGGAGGCCAGAGCAAATGATGGAAAGATTGTCGACTTTGGCGAGTGAAGATTTTATGAAAGCAAGTGATAGAACACTGCAAAGTAAGAGGAATGAGACCCAAAGAATAGGGCCCACTCAACCAAGTCACACACTTCACACACATTCAGTTTCTAGCATGATTGATAGAGGGAATAAAAGCTATTGATGGATGGAATAAAAGCTAGTAATAATGTCTCTTATCCTACTGATATTTCATTAAAGATGGGAAGTGGGAAAGACATGCAGTTTCAAGAAGGATGAATGAAAGGAATAAAAACTAATTAATAATGTTAATTATTTAATGTTATAAGAATGAGAGAATAGGAAGAGGGAAAGATATTCAGAAAATATTCTAAGAAACAATTAGGGGAATTCTTTCTCTGGTTAGGAGCAATTCTGCCCTGGTTTAGGAGTTCTTAGAACTCTGGTTTAGTTCTTTTTCTGCATTTTTATATTTCCAGCATTGTAAGAGCATCATAGCTCATCAATTCTAGCCAATAAAATTCTGGTTTCTATCATTGGTCCGACCTGCCGGATAGAGATAGAAGCTAGCGAAAACCGAATGCCACCGAAAATGTCTGACAAGGTTGAGGCTTTGGAGATAAGAATGGTTGAGATGGAAGGTTCAATGCGTCAAACCTTGGATGAATTTCGTCATACCATTTTGACAGAGTTTGCAAAACTGTTGAATCGGCCGCCGTAGATAATCGACACCAATGAGTCAATTACGGAATACAAGATGGCAGTGAAGAAGGTGGAGCTGCCGTTATTTGATGGTGACGATCCAGTGGGGTGGATCACGCGAGCAGAGACATATTTTGAGGTACAGGGAATATCTGAAAAAGTGAAGGTTCGTTTGGCGAAAATTAGCATGGAGGGAGCAATCATCAATTGGTTTAATCTTCTATGTGAAACGGAGGATGATCTCACATGGTTGAAGTTGAAGGAAGCGCTGATTGAGAGATATGGAGGAAGAAAGAGCGATAATCCATTCGAAGAAGTGAAAGATCTTCAACAAACTGGAGATGTGGAAGAGTACATTTCAGATTTCAAATATTTCTCTTCCCAAGTTAAGCGTCTCCCCGAAGAACAATACCTTGGGTATTTTTTGGGTGGCCTCCAACCAGAGGTACGTTTGCGAGTAAGGACCTTCAACCCTAAGACACGTGTGGAGGCGATGAAATTGGCTCGTGATGTTGAAACAGAGTTACGGGGCGTATTGAATTACAGAGGAAGTGGAGGTGGAGGTCGTTCGCGAAACTGAAAAGGGGGAAAAGAAGGAAGTAATGGGCTTACTAATAGAAATGGGTCTGGACTGGGTTTTTTTTCAGGCCCAAACAAAGGAAATGCAAGTCCTGGGGGAACTCAATCCAAAAATACTCTAACTGGGTCAAATCCTAACCCGGAATTAAACATGCAAGGAGGCGACCTTAATCAGTACCAAACACGAACAAATGGCAATGAAGAGCGATGGGGGAACCACGAAAATCGCAATCGGAGAACTAAGCATCTTCCATATTCTGAATTAATGGATCGTAAGGCGCGAGGCCTCTGTTTTCGATGTGGGGAAAGGTTCCATCCTCTTCATCAGTGTGCTGAAAAACAGTTGCGTTTGGTAATTCTGGGAGATGATGAAGTGACAGACGATGCTGGTGAAGCCCTAGCTATCGAATTGAAGGAAGGGGAGAAAGTTGCAGTAAGATGCAATTCTGCAGTGCTGTTCAGAATAGCAGAGGAAGGCAGAGCTCGAAATTGGTTCCCTTTTCCCCTACGTTTGGAAGGTACCGTGAAGGGCATACCAGTCATGATGATGGTGGACACTGGTGCTACTCACAATTTTGTGACTCCTCAAATGGCTGCAGTTCTGCAGCTTCCAATAGAACAAATCCCACTTACGACCGCAGAATTTGGAAACGGTTCCCGTGTGGCCATAACAGAGAAGTGTGGGAAGTTTGACATTCAAATTGGAAGGTTTCAGACCACTGCTGAAGCTTACATAGTGGAATTACAAGGTGAGGACATGATCTTGGGAGTGGCTTGGCTGCATAAGTTAGGCGAGGTGTTATTTGATTGGGAAGAAATGGCAATTTGCTTGGACTGGAAGGGGAAAACTGTGAAGCTGCAGTGTCAATATCCGGAGAATTGTAGAATCAATCAGGAAAAAGAACTTAATGTTGTTACCACGAATATACTAAAGCCAAGAAAAATCATAACATGGGAAGAGAATAAGGAAACCATCAGCTGGGAATCTGGAAGTCTATTACAAAATCAATGTCTTAATGTTAGCCTTGAGGACAAGGCTCATTTTGAAGCGGATGGCAATGATAGAACACTGCAAAGTAAGAGGAATGAGACCCAAAGAATGGGGCCCACTCAACCAAGTCACACACTTCACACACATTCAGTTTCTAGCATGATTGATAGAGGGAATAAAAGCTATTGATGGATGGAATAAAAGCTAGTAATAATGTCTCTTATCCTACTGATATTTCATTAAAGAGGGGAAGTGGAAAGACATGCAGTTTCAAGAAGGATGAATGAAAGGAATAAAAACTAATTAATAATGTTAATTATTTAATGTTATAAGAATGAGATAATAGGAAGAGGGAAAGATATTCAGAAAATATTCTAAGAAACAATTAGGGGAATTCTTTCTCTGGTTAGGAGCAATTCTGCTCTGGTTTAGGAGTTCTTAGAACTCTGGTTTAGTTCTTTTTCTGCATTTTTATATTTTCAGCATTGTAAGAGCATCATAGCTCATCAATTCTAGCCAATAAAATTCTGGTTTCTATCAGCAAGTCGCCAAGCAGAGAAAATTGGAGACACCCATCTTTGCTGGGGAGGGAGCATGTGATGGGGATAGTAAGCGAGAATTGGGAAAGCCTACAATCTTGGAGCTGAGACAATCCAATTGGTGGAGACTGGAGACACTTGGACGGAAACCTCAACAGTATGGATCAAAACAAGAAATATGTAATAAAACTGAGAAGAGGGACAGAAAACACTTTCCTTGGGTCACACAATGATTGGTGGAACAAAGCGAAATGAGTGTGTTATAGTCATGGAGACTAGGTTTTTTGGAAAATGCAGTAATTACGCTGTCACCACCCAAAGCCACCATACTTGAGTTCTTCGTAGAGGTGATGAGCTATCGACAGAGAAACTCAGACTGACAGGGGGAGAGAAGATCCAACTTGCACACACAAGCAATGGAACTTGTATTGTAACCAATGTAACCTCTATGACAAAATGAAGGTGGGGATGGTTTTAGTCTCACAACTGCCGAAATTTTGGATGATGTCAACCATTGTCATCAAACTTCCACCACCAAAGCCTCCAGATTCATGCTTGGGGGTATATTAGCTGACGAAATGATTGCAGAGGTGGAGATACGAGACTGAAGGGTAGTCTAGGGAGAGCGAAGAGCAGAAAGGGCGCATACAAAATGCTGGCAGCAACCACAAGCAGCCATGCAAATAGTAAAGGAAAGAAGTGTACATCCCAGATGTGCATTTCACAAGGCAGTGAGATAAGGGAGTCAGGAATCTTTTGCTGCTGGGAAGCTACAGGAAAGAGTTGAAAAGGAAGCTTAAGGCTGACTTGATGCAGAAAGAGCGTGGAAACTCCTACTTCAAATTACTCATATACAACACAATGATATTGGCTTTAATCCCTTTCGATGTGGGCTCTTTTCAGCTGTTCAAAAGAATTAACAAATTATCCTAGTTACTTTGGCAACAAAAGCTATTGCAATAGTTCAAGGCAATTATCCAACACAGCAATGATAAAATGGCAGGAGCAACGGGATTGTATTGTAGAAGTTCTTTGGAATTGTTAAAATATTATATTAGAATCTAAATAATTAGATTAGATGGGCTGTAAGTATTCCGATCTGTTAGTATTCCTGTTATTATGTTTGTTTAATACTCATAGTCTATATAAAGAACTTCCGTTGTGTAGTTGAAACACACGGGTTATTCAACATGTCTCTCAATACTCTTCGTATTTAACATGCTATCTAGAGTCTTTTGAGAGACAACCCTAATCATCAACTACCCGGTGGATCCACTGTCTCCGGTGAATATTTTTTTTCCGGCAAACCGTGTTCTCAACTCCGGTTTTCCCCTCCCTGCCTTTGATACGCTGATTCCTCAATTTTTGTCCATCTGTCCATGCTTTGCCGTCACTGTCGCCGCTGTCTCTGACTATTTTTTTCAATGAACGACCACTCCAGCAGCGTCGTACACCCCAAATTGGCCTACCCTTTCAGACGTGTCGTCAGAAAAGCCTCCATGCCCCCACACGCGCCGCCTGCAACCACCGCGCGTGAAGGCGCGTCCGGCAGCTGTTCACGGCGCCGCTTCTTCCGTGGCACTCTCCTCGACCTCCTGCTTCCATATCTGCCCTCAGTTTTCAATTTCGAGTTACGGATATACGAATTCCATTTCAAATAGCCCCTGTTTTCCCGGTTCCAACGCGTTTTTTGGCACTCTTTACTGACCATGACGTCTCAGTTTGAAACAAAGAGCATTTTCACCAACTACATCACTTCTCCTCTCTCTGTCGAAACATTGAATGGATCAAATTATGATAGTTGGGCCGCCGACATCAAACTATGGATGCTTGGTCAAGGTTACGAGGACCATCTTACTCAAAAGCCTGAAAAAGTGGTTGTGACTGAAACATCAAAATGGAAACAAATAGATGCTCATTTGTGTAGTGTCATTGAATCTACACTTCATCCAAATGTTAAACTGATTTTCCATCCACATCTTACGTGTGAATCGGTTTGGAGTCAAGCAAAGGCACTCTATACTAACGACACTCAACGTCTCTATGGAGTTTGTCACCGATTGTTGAATATCATTACTCCGAAGACAATAATGGCTCTATTTCTTCATATCTTGGCACCGTTCATAGTGCATTTCATGATTTTAATGAGTTTATCCCTCCTGCTACAAGTAATTCAGTTGAACAGAAGAATGAGATGGATTAACGCAACACCTTCTTCATGCTCCTTGCACTCTATGGCCTACCCCAGGAGTACTTTGCAACTCATGATCAAATTTTGGGGTCTGTTATTGTACCGGATATGTCTACTACCTCAACGATCATCCTTCGAGTACCAACAAAATATCCAATTGAGTATTCTATTACTTCAACTTCGGGTGACACTGTTGCTCTTGCATCTTAGGGACATAATCAGAATCGCTCTCGTGAAGGACCATCCAACTTTAAGCCTTGTCCTAAATGTGAGCATTGTAATCGGCTTGGATACATTATTGATCGATGTTAGAAGTTGCATGGTAAGCATTCGCCTTCGATAAAAGCAACTCAACTTGATCCTTCTACCACTATTCAGACTACACCATCTCCACAAGTTCCACGACAAATTATGAAGATTTCCTCCGATGAGTTTAGAGTCATCCGAACTTTAGTTCTTCTACTTCGGTTGCACACACTGGTAACCCATCTATTTACCTCTCTCACTCATGTTCTCTCGGCCCTTGGATTCTTGATTCTGGTGTGTCTGATCATGTCACTGGTAAGAAAGGTCTATTTTCTTCTCTTTACATCTGGTTTTTTTACCTACTATAATTTCTGCCAATGGCACTCAAACTCGGTCTCAAGGAGTTGACACTATTCAAATTCTCCCTTCCATCTCAGTTGCATCCGTTCTTTATGTACTTTGATGCCCTATTAATTTACTTTCAGTTAGTCGATTGGCTCGGTCCCGTGACTGTATTATTACTTTCACTAATGATAATGTTACCTTGCAGGACTGGAGTTTGGGACGAACGATTGGCGTCGGATGTGAGTCTCAAGGCCTCTATTACCTTTCTACATCTTTCAAGACGTACTCTGCCACAGAGTCCCCTCATACTATTCATGCTCAGCTAGGACACCTAAGTCTTACCAAATTGCAAAAATTGGTGCCTAGTTTATCTAAGTTGTCTACTTTACATTGTGAGTCGTTTCAGTTAGGGAAACACACCCGTAGTAATTTTATTGATGATTACTCTCGTTGTACATGATTATTTTTAATGGAAAATAAAGCTGAACTGTTTTCCATTTTTTAGCAATTTTATCAAGAAACTAAAACTCAATTTGGAGTTTCTACTCGTACCTTAAGAAATGATAATGTTCGAGAATATTTGTCCCATCAATTTCAAAATTTTATGGCTTCCAATGGTATTCTACACCAAACATCGTATCCTCATACACCCCAGCAAAACGGGGTAGCCGAATGCAAAATTCGGCATTTCTTTGAAACCACACGAACCTTACTTATCCATGGCAATGTTCCATTCTGTTTTTGGGGGGATGCAATCTTAATGGCATGCTACCTTATCAATCGTATGTCGTCTTCTATCCTTGATGGCAATATTCCTCATTCAGTCCTCCTTTCCCATACCCCTCTTCACCCACTACCACCTCATGTCTTTTGGTCCACGTGTTTTGTCCACAGTTTATCTCCTAGGTTGGACAAACTGTCAGCTCGATCACTCAAGTGTGTCTTTCTCGGTTATCATCGGTCACGAAAGGGATATCCTTGTTATTCTCCTACACTGCACCGTTACGTTACATCAGCCGATGTTACCTTTTTGAGTCTACAATATTTTAAATATACCCATATAGCTACTGAGCCCCATCAGGACATTAATCTCGAACCTCCTTAGATAATTATCCTTATTTCACCCACTCATATTCCTATTGAACCTGTCGAGTCTGCCCCCCAACTTCCACGACCACTACAAACGTATCAGCGTTGTCGTCTACCCTTTGTTGTGCCTATTTCTGTTCCCGATCCCATTACAGACTCTCCTCCGACGCCATTTCCGGATCTGGCCCTACCACCTGAGCATGACCTTCCCATTGCTCTTTGCAGTACACTTGTTTGTCCTCTTTGTCTTTTGTTTCTATTCCTAAAACTACAGGTGAAGCATTATCCCACCCTAAGTGGAGGCAAGCCATGCTTGATGAGATGTGTGCTCTACAAGGCAGTGGTACTTGGGAACTGGTTCCTTTACCTCATGGGAAGTCTTTAGTTGGGTGTTGTTGGCTCTATACAGTGAAGGTTGGCCCTGATGGTAAGATTGATCGATTTAAGGCTCGTTTGGTAGCCAAGGAATATACTTAGATTTTTGGGTTGGATTACAGTGATACCTTATCACCTGTCGCCAAAAGGGCATCTGTCAGATTGTTTTTCTCCATTGCAGCAATTCGACATTGACCTATCCATCAACTTGACATCAAAAATGTTTTTTTGCACGGTGATCTTGAAGAGGAAGTTTATATGGAGGAGCCACTAGGGTTTGTTGCTCAGGGGAGTCTTCCACCATAGTTTGTCGGCTACATAGGTCCCTTTATGGTCTTAAACAGTCTCCTAGAGCTTGGTTTGGCAGATTCAACTCGGTAGTACAAGAGTCTAGTATGATTCGTAGTGAAATCGATCACTCTATATTTTAACGTCACTCAGCCCAATGGTGCATCTATCTTATTGTTTATGTGGATGACATTGTTGTAACTGGTTGTGATCAGCAAGGAATACTCCAGTTGAAACAACATCTTTCAAATCAATTTCAGACTAAAGACCTGGGTAAACTTCAGTATTTTTTTGGTATTGAGGTAGCCCAATCCAAGGATGGCCTTGTAATTTCATAAATAAAATATGTTATGGATATTCTTGAAGAAACAAGTCTATTAAATGTCAAGCCAGTTGACACTCTTATGGATCCAAATGCCAAACTCCTATCTAATCAGGGGAGCCTCTATCAGATTCAGGAAGATATAGGAGATTGGTTGGAAAATTAAACTATCTCACAGTTACTCGTCCTGACATTTCCTTCGTTGTTAGTGTGGTAAGTCAATTCTTAAATTTTCCTTGCCAAGAACATATGGATGTTGTAATCCGGATTCTTAAATACATCAAAAGTGCACTTGGAAAATGTTTCATTTACGAAGATAGAAGGCATACTCAGATAGTTGGCTACTCATATGCCGATTCGGCAGGCTCACCCACAGATAGACGATCTACTTTTGGGTATTGTGTACTTGTCAGAGGAAATTTATTATCTTGGAAGAGTAAGAAACAAAATGTTGCTGCAAGATCCAGCACTGAGGCAAAATGTAAGGCCATGGCACTAGTAACATGTGAACTCATATGATTGAAACAGTTACTGAAAGAACTTCAATTTGAAGAGACCAGCACAATGACACTCATATGTGATAATCAAGTTGCATTGCACATTGCCTCAAATCCTATTTTTCATGAGAGGACCAAGCATATTGAGATAAACTGTCATTTTGTTAGAGAAAAGATCGAATTGGGTGACATCATCACTAGCTTTGTCAATTTTAATGAAAGTTGGCAGATGTTTTTACAAAGTCATTGTGAGGTCCTAGAATTAGTTATATATATAATAAGTTGGGTGCATTTGATTTATATGCTTCAGATTGAGGGAGAGTGTTATAATATTATATTAGAATGTAAATAATTAGATTAGATGGGTTGTAAAGAACTTTCGTTGTGTAGTTGAAACACACGGGTTATTCAACATGTCTCTCAATACTCTTCGTATTTAAGAGGAACCTACACTTTCATAGCATTTTACGTAACCCTTCACCTTGAGGACAAGGTGATTGTTAAGAGGGGGAAGTTAGTTCGTTGGGAGTGTCAGATGAGAAGCTATAAATAATGGAAAGGAGAGATTAAAGAGGGCATCTTCAGGACTAGGTTATGTGGTAAGGGATTTAGAGAGAGTACCAGGTCTCTCGGAAACCTGGACTGTAACAGTGTTTTCCTATCAATAAACACCACTTTTCTATAATCTGATCCAATTCTTATAATATGTTTGGAAAATGTCCTCGTCGTTGAATTTTTTTCGCTTTGAAAAAATTGTGTTTCAATTTATATTATACATCCTTGGTAATCTCTCCATGCAACAATGCAGTTCTAATTAATATGATGGGACAGAATATACTTGTACATTGCTTAGATATATTATGGATGTAGACGTAGTGTACTGATGAGGTGTTGTGACTATAATGTTAATAGATACTCTGGCCTGATGGAATATTCCTTACCAAGCATCCTAATCGACGACCACCACTTACCAGTCCATCTCAGAACTCACCTACTGGAAATCAACCTACACAAGTATCTTCTCCAAGGATGGACGATGAGCAGCAACAGGAGGCAGATCGGCGTGCAAAGTTTGTATATGAGCTAATGATTGGTAATATTTGTTATGCTGTTCTCATTTATCTTTGGAAATGACTGTGCAACATCACATACTCAATTCTATTGAAATAAAATATAATATACTTAAAACCACCCACCCCCTTTGTGTAGATAATGCACCACCAGCAATTGTAGGTCTTGTTGGAAGGAAAGAGTATGAACAATGTGCTAGGGATCTTTACTTTTTTCTTCAGGTAACTTCTGTTTTATAATGTTGTCCAAAGAAGCTTAAGGACTGTTTACTTTGTGAAAACATTTCCTATTTTCATTTTCTAACAAAAATGAAAAGAGACTCTCTTGAAGTGAACAATTGACTACATTTCTAGAAACAACCAAAATGTCAAAAAAATTGTTTTCATTATTTTCGAAAATGCATATTCAATTATTCATTAACTAGCACTTTATCTTGTAGTCATGACAATGGTTCACTTCTAGAGTTGCTCGTAAAGGTAAGATGAACAACATTTTAGAAAATAAGAACACAATGTTTTCACAAAGTAAGTGGGGCCTTATTTTGTTTATTGATTTCTTTGCAGTGTTGTAAGTGAGAAGTGTCTCTTTAGAAAATAAAAACACAATATTTTCACAAAATGGGTTCGGCTTAACTCAACTTTACAAAAACAAACTTGTAAAATAGAAGAGTCTCTCTTTATAAACTATATTCATGCCTTATCTCTTTTCAATATGGAATTTTAGTTTTTTCCAATAATCTCATAACCAACATTGCATCCCAATTTAAAATTTATTTGGATTAAATTACAGCATGATTGATGCATGTACTACATTGATTAGATTTTTCCACTCTGCTGTGCTTCTAATGATTAATATCTTCAATTATCAATGTTAAATGGTTAACTGAGCTTCATTGTAGAATTCTCCACAGGAAATTTGTTTGTATTAATTTCAAAAAATGCTTATCTTATTGAAAAGTTAAAACCTCAGTCCTATAATTGTGATATTGTGCTGTTCCTTAGTCTACTGAACAATTATTGATTGTCGTTTGAAACCTTTATAACATTAAGTTGGTGTTGGAATTAGCATATTGCAATCTCATGTTGTGGTAACTGGAATAAATAAATTATCTTTGGGCTTTAATTGAGCGTAGTTATGAAGACTTTTCTTGATTTCCTTCTTGCAGTCATCTGTTTGCATGAAGCAGCTGGCTTTTGACCTCCTGGAGATGCTGCTTTTGTCAGCATTTCCAGAACTTGATGATGTATTCAAGCAGGTGCATGAAGAAAAGCATAAATTTGGCGAGTTGATAAAGTAAATATAATCATTTTCAGCCAAAGTAGGGAGAAACAAAGGTGCGAATGTTGTTTTCCAAGTTACATTTTTGTCTTTTTATTGTCCCTTGCGACATTAGTCCCTGCTCCCAGCCTCCTTCTATTTCTGCCTGATGATGAATAGAAGGCAGTTAAATTTTACAATATACGGCATCCTGTAAATTTTGTTGAGATTAATGCAATCACTTGAAGAATATATGCTAAAGCTTTTTCAAGCCAACAGCTATCTAGATTATATGCTCACACACTTACTGCTGGTACTGCATATAGTTCTTAATTTGTCTTTAAAGTTTAAACAGAAATTTCATCCGCAATATTGTACAAGTAATTATTAAACAAACCAGTGAGATCGTTGAATGTTTATTTGCGGTGGGGAAATTATTGAGTGCCATAAATTTACTTGGTTGCCAAATTGTCATCTAATACTTTTTAATTTGACGTTTGGAAGAAATAATTTAGACATTTTATGACAGACATGTGTAAGTTGTTTATCCAAAGTTCAAAGTGTCTCAATGAAATACTTACATACAGTCTCTAATGGATGTCAGTTCAAATAAACAAATGAGATTAATGAATTGTGTAATTTTGTTTAGCTCGGGAACAAATATATTCATTTACTGCAATTAATTAGGTACATCCCTCAAGTTGTGTACTGACTGCTGATAATTTCAGAACACTTGTTATCAAGCACTTCTCCTACAAGAACCTCTGGCTTGCTCCCTACATAGAATGACTTATGCTAGATCAATAGAACAACATCGGAATTATGGCCAATCTGGGAGAGAATCAACTGTCAAAAAATATTGGGAGGACTCTAATTATGGTCTTAATCATATCGACAAACTCATCTGCCCCTAAAGTTCTGTATGCATAGACATCTGCCACATGCAGTTCATTTGTCTCCGTTTGCACCCACGTCGCAGCCAGTCCAACCCCACAACATGTGCAATTTATGTGTGCTTACATGAAACATGCTAATCTTTACAAGCTAATTGTGTTGAAACGCCTCAATAGAATGCAAGAGTTGAAAAAAAAAACATCAACACATACTAGAAATGGTCTTTTGTTTCAATCGCCTAAGACCTTTTAGAGTTATGTCGTAGCACATGTTGCACATATTATAAATACAATCCCAACACCTTTTCTCAATAACTATTCTCCTTTTAAATGTTTACACAGAAATGTTGCTGATTTGACTAATCTCCAACATATTTTGGGGAGATTGGAAGCATTCAACTAATCTTGATTGCTTCATAAAAGATGGAATCATTTTCTTCCTTCAATCCAGTGGATGGGGAAATATCTAATTAATGGTATAAACTTTGGTAATTTAACTTCGATTTAATTAATATGTACTAATAATGTAAATATATTCTATACTATCAATTAACCATAAATGTTGAGGCATTAGAACTTTAACTTTTAGTCTTTGAATTTGTAATTATTGTTTATTTTAATCCCTAAAATTTGTTGAAATAGCACAAAATCTCTAAATTTGTTATGCATCAATTATTTTCATCGATCAATTAACTCCAAATATTACACATGATGACATGTGACATTAAATTATATGGTAATCAATGTCAGTTTCAAATCACCCTCGCGTATATAGGTAACAAGAAAACAAGGGTCCAACACGCAAGAAAGGAACCATTTAGAGTAATTATGATAATGAAAGGAAAGTAATCATAGATATTTATAGCATAAAAACATTCCAATCTATTTGGACGCTGTTTACATGGAGGTGATTTCAAACTCACTTATAACATCACTACATCACTGACTATTGTGTTATTTCGAAAATTTCAGAGGTTAAATTAAGTTATAATTTCAAGATGAAGTTTTCTATTGACTCAACAATAATTAAGAGTGTTTAAATTGCAATCAAAATAAAAGACATGCTTAAGTAGTTAATCTCCCAAAAGCCATACCTTATTCTTTAATAGGGGTGGAAATAGATCATGTCAGACTTTGAAATGTTATAGTCTGATTTACGATTAATTTTTTCTGTTTGAGTCTGGCATATAGTCTATCATAGGTTTTTTTTTGTCTGACCTGACCTTTTTAAAAAGTCTGATCTGACTTGAAAGTTTATTTAAAAGCCTATTTAAAAACTTATTTAACATTAAAACATTTAAATTTTATATTTTTAAATATGGTATATAATTAAATCTTATAAAATTATTACTAACAGGTATACAACAACTTTAAAAAAAACAATAAACAAAATGTACTAGTATTTAGCAAATTTAAAATAACAACTCCTAATATTAATAAATAATAAAAAAAAAATAACAATGTTAATAAATAATAATAAAATTTGTATATATATCGACATATCAGACTTAAAGGTCATAAATAATTCAAGTAATAAGCCTCTGACGGACGGTCTAGTATATTCTCACTCCTTCCTACTAAACATGTTTTCCTAACTAAATTGGTGACACAAATAAATAAAACATTAAATTCCATACATAATGAAGTAAAAATATCAATTATAAGGAAGGGGAATTAGAATTATAATTGTCCCTTTTTAAAAATTTTGCTTTAAAAATAAGATTTCAGGTTAAGATTGATCTTTACAGTGATGAAGATCAATCTTTACTTTGTAGAAGATCAATCTTAAGTTTGCAGAAGATCAATCTTTAAAACAGCAAGATCAATTTTACCAAAATGAAATCTGATTGTAAAGCATAAAATAAATAGAGATAGAGATAGAGAGATCACACAAGGATATATCATGGTTCACCTAATCCGGGTTACGTCCAGTCCTCACAACCGTGAGATTTTTTACTAAGTGTTCAAACCAATATCGTTTTTGGTTTTCATGGATCAATCTTGATCTTTACACAATTTTTACCCTTCTACCTAGAAAGGATTTCAGTTCTACCTTACTGTTTGGAAAGACTTTAACAATGTGTCTTTCAAACGTCAAAGGATTTTTGCAACTTACTCAAGATTTGACAAAACAATCTTGAGTTACAAAGTGGAGGATTTGAGACTATTTAAAATCTTGATATTTACTCAACTCTTGTTTGAGAAATATATTATGTAAATAAACCTCAGTTGTAAATGATTACAACATAAAGATGAAAACAAAACAGCAAACTATAAGAAAAAGAATTGAGACACTTGAGTATGATTGAAAAGATTGATCTTTTGCTTGGTGTTGATTGTTCTGTTTTGTTCTTCAACTTGCAGCTGCATTTATAGACTCTAAGAAGGCTTAGGACAGCTAATATGGACGTTGGAAAAGGACCGGTTGTCATGAAAGAGCTGTTGGAAAATCTGTCATAACTTAAGATTGATTTGCTGCATCAAAAGATTGATCCATGATTGATCTTTTAGTCTGGGATGAAACAGCTTGTTCCCTATGATCCGTGTCAGTATGTCAGCCTTGATTATGTCTTTTTCAGTTATGTGTGCAGGCTTTTGGATGGTTCAACTCAATAGTGTATTTCACTACTTGTAGCCTTGTACTTGTACTTGCTTGAGAAGAAGAATGATCTTTGTATTATGCCTTTATTGAAGCGTAACTTGATTCTTCAAATTCTGGAATGTGTGTAGCTTGGATTGATCCAATTATGTGGAGACTGATTGTATATTGTGAAGATTGTTCTCTGTATTTTTAGCATAATATACAGATTGATCTTTGTCCTCAAAAGATCAATCTTTTGTTTTTTAAAAGATCAATCTTCATTCTTTAAAGATCAATCTTCAGAGTTGTTTCCTTTGATCTGATTTGTGATTTTTGATACCTATCTTGTTTAATACACTCAAATGCACATGTTAAATACCAAAACACTTAGAATCATAATTAGAATTCTTAATTAACTTTTTGTTTGTTTTCATCAAAATATTAAATTGAGATTTTGTCTTAACACATATCACTTCAATTGTTCCTCCACAATAGGATGGTTTCAAAAGCATTTAGTAAAAACCATTACATGTTTTAATATCTATAAAATTATCTTACCAATTATTTTAGTCCTTACTAAAACGAAACATACTTCAATTTTTAAATGATATTTTATTAACATATTTTAAATATTATTAAAAGTTTATCCACAAATATAGACATTTTTAAATTTGAGTTGAATTACATATGAATTTTTTTAAAATTATATTTTTAAAATAGACGCCCTCAAAAAATATGAACCTAGAAATTAACTTTTGAGTTTATTTTTGTAGAAGAACTTTTATAATGTCAAAAATATTATGCAAAACAATCATTCAAAAACACATAATATACTTCAACAAAAATTTAAATTGTGTGCATAATAATTTTATAGAAATTAAAATACGTAGAGACTCTCCTTTCCATGTAAAAGTGAGAATGAAGGGGAAATGTAATTATTTTTGGCCTATATTTTATTAGATACATAAGCAATCACATATCACACAAACAAGTTTAGAAATGTATTACACACTTTACATGAAATTCACCCATCTAAAACTGATAGCACGATCATACCACTATCCCCTTAGAAAAGAGAATCCAACTTAGTGATTCACTCTTTCATACAAAAGATGTTTTAACTTTAATTCACTCCCAGCAATGAAATAAAGCAAAACACAGTTATTGAAAAGTTAATTAACCTAACTAATTTTAAGACAAGATACATCTTTGAACTAAAGATGTTTAGTCTCCGTTAATTATATTAAATATGTTGTGTCACTTAATGATTATACCAGAAATTCACGGATATTTTGAGTCATCAATAGGTTCACAAGCTAATTACAACAAAATACTATACTGCAATAAAATATAAACAAAGGGAAACTAAAGTTATTTTAAACCATATACTTCAACTTTTTCATCTAGTATTTTTGCTTATACCATTGAAGATGAAATAAAAATTTATGTTAAAATTCAAAAATGAAATAACTATATTAAAATTCAAAAAAGAAATAACTATGTTAAAATTCAAAAAGTAAAAACCATGTTGAAATTCAAATTGAAATTATGTTGAATACAATTAATTGAAATTGCAGATAACAAATCACTACGACTAACAAGTTGAAATTATGTTGAAAATCAATGATTTTCACGCCACACAAGTTAGGTCAAACAAACTCTAGGTATTCAAACAAAGTGAGAAATCTAAAAAACAACAGATTGAAAAGTTAAAGCATTGGTGGAGGAGAGGTGAAATTAATGAGAAAAGATTAGAGCAATAGGTGATTGTCAATGCAAAATGGGAAATCAAATGGATTATTTGCTTCAGCATTCAACAGAGGGTTTGATAATTTCTTGAAACAGAAGTGGAGGTGTTATCATTCGAGGGAAGTATGTGTGGTTTGGGGAAAAAAATAAGGGAGGTTAGTGTCAGATACCTAGAGATGTGAGTGTTATTTGAAAAGATCTCAAGGGAAGTAAATGTTTGTAATTTTCCCTAAACTAAATAGCAAAATAATGATTTCAGCCACAACTGCAATTAACTTCAGGTATTAATACCAAAACCAAAATGAAATAAATATTAAAACAATACCCAAAAAATTCCAACTCAAATTCTCATTAAACAACAAAATTGTCTTACAAACCTCATGTTGAAACATAATGCAACTATATATTAAAAGAGGAAATCAAAACAAAAGATAGAATAATGTTTAGAAGATCCATGTTCCAACACAAAAACTTAGCTCCTAAAATTAATTAGAACAGCTGATAATGATCTTCCAAATTCTTATGCAGAGGCAGCTGCTCCCTTCTTCCTGGGTGCAGCTTCAGTACCTGATTACAAATTCCAACATATTAATAAACATACAAAGCCAATAAAAAAGCTCATTAAAGATATTTATCTCCTCTATCTAATTCATACCAGCAAAATCACAATAAAAAATAACATGGAAAACACATATAACAGTTCTATAATAATCTTATAACCAAAAACACATACCAACAAATATAACAAACATAAAAACAAATATCTAGCATCTATAATCTAAAACAACACACATCCTAAGACAAAGAGATTTAGCTGCTCTAAAATGCATAGCAGTCATTAATTTCCTAATCAATTTTTGAATCAATATTATTATTGCTTACCATTCTAAAGTAGATCAAAAACAGACTTAACTCCTCTAACATAATCATATCAACAAAAAATAACACATAAACCACGACAAGATAATACATCAAAAACAAAGATATTAAGATCCTGTAAAATATCACACATAGTTAACATTAAACATACTATGCACCACAGTCATTCAATATTTCATTTAATATCAATACGTAATTATTGAATAGATATTAAAATCAATTACTTAACATTCTAAAGTGTTTACTCTGCTCATAAAAAAAACATTATAGAAAATAAAAATACAAAAGAAAAATGATTAAACACAACAATACCTTCTCTGAATCCACATTTGAATCTGCGAGGCACATGACGCAAATACCTCATCCTACCAGTTCCAGTTGTCTTTCTCCTAATAGCCTTAACACTCCAGTTATCTAAACAAATTTATTCAACACAAAAAATCAAAACCCTAAATCTAACCAAAACAAAATAAATGAAAAAAATCAAATTTTTAACAAAACCCAATTTCCAAAAACCGAAGATAAATAAAAAAAAAACTTACATTTCCTGACACGTGCAGCTGGGTAAGCACATGCTGAGCAGCGACTTTTCTGGAGATGGAAACTGCGACGGCCACACCTAATACAGAGTGTGTGGGTCTTGTTCCTTCTCTTACCGAAACTACCTGTTCCCTTACCCTGCATTCATCGATTAAAAATGTTAATAAGCGCGATTTGAATAAGCGATTAAAATGAAATTAGGGTTTCGATCTGTAAAGAGAGTGAGAGAAAGAAATCTTAGTACCATTTCAGAAGAAGGATGCCCAAACCCTAATCAGAGTGGCTGCTTTGAGACGAGAAAGAATATATATCACTAAAATGGGCTTTTGGTTCCTTTTTTGCTACGTTGTTTCGGCCCAGTAGTTTTTTGTGACAAAGGTTGCTTAATGCACCTCAATTAATTATGTGCCCAACCTATTTTTTATTTATTTATTTGGTCGTCCATTAAAATGTTCGATTAGGATCTTATTTTCACCAAAAATAAAAATGCTTTTGTTAATTTTTTTTATAAAATAATCATTTTTAAATTTTTTATCTATTTGTTACAGTTGTTTTTTAAAGATGATAATCTAAAAATTACTTAAAATGAAAGGTTTTAATTGTTTCTCAAAAAAATTGTCTTTTTATTTAACAAATTAAACAAAATATTTTTATAACTTATTTTTAAAAAGAATGTCACCTTCACTGTAATGAAAAAACACAAAATAGATTCTGTTTTTTTTTAATAATCTCTAAATTATTGAATAATAAAATTACTTTTTACAAAATATATAATAAACAAGCTTTTGATCAATTGTATTCTTAAGAACAATACAATTCATA
>JBBPBT010001178.1:8613214-8638564 GCA_037974875.1 Cicer bijugum
ATAAAATATTAATTTTAACTAATTATAATACACTAATTATAATATTTTCATGTTTTTTTTTTTAAATGAGTCGCCAAATAAGTTGATAGAACATCTAGTCATATACAAGATAAATGTTTGTCATTAATCAATTATTCAAAATTAATATTTTCTAAATAAAATTGGTAATAATTATAATTTATTAGAAAAACCATACATGAGATAAATACAATTTATTTAATTATTATATATGAACTAAATTCAATTTTCTTGCATTTTGTAATGACTAAAACGAAATTTTTATTTTGCAATAACTAAAATCAGATTTCTTAGACTTTTCACGGACTAAGTTTAAAGTCATTCATTACTCAACCGTTAAAAATTTAACCATGTTAAGCATTATGGACAAAAACAAAATCGTTTGCATCTTGCAAGGACTAAAATCAAACTTTGAGTAATTGCATATTTAAGTCTAATAAATCTAAGTTGTTATTTGTCATGATTTTTGTAGGTCTGACTTGATTTTTTTAAAAGTTTTATATTATCAGGCGGATTAGGTAGCTCAACTAGTTTGAGCCAATTGTTAAAAGTGTTGAATGAGTGAAATGATCATGCTCAAATTCTGGCAAAGGAGAAATTTACTAATTTAACTAACAATACAAAGACTTGATTTTCTCAGTTTCATATTAACAGTAGTTTCGTTTAACATATCTTAGAAAAACTAACAAATTAACATGTCAATGAGATATTTAATAATATGGCTAAATATCATCTCTTCAGATATGGATAACTTGGATCTGCTAATCATGATTCAAAAGTTTGCAAATATGTTGCACCAAGATAGGAACATTTTCACTAAACTTGCAATTGTTTGTTATCGTATCTATAGGGATTTTAGTGTCACTATCCATATTGAGATGGGAAACATGTTCCTTTCAGGCCATATCCATCACATGCTCCAATCTTCTTATTGTAGCCCTTGATTCATCTCCCTTCTGAGTTACAAAGAAGTCCATCATAACCTAATTCTTCTTCGTTCATATTGCAGGTGCCATGACTATTAAGCTTTAACCAACCAAACAGGGGCTTTATCCAACCAATAAACGGTGTCTTTACAGTCCAAATTGCGATAAAGGATTTGAGAAATGCAACCATCAATCTCTATAGTGAAGTTTTGAATTACCCTCGCAAGATTATGAGGTTGTTTGAAATCCTCATCGAATATGGCTTTGTTTCGCCTATTCCATAAGGAACAACAAGTTGTCATAAAAGTCGTCTTCCAACTATTTGTAATAGTTTCTAAACCTTTTTTTATTAAGATTATTGAAAATCCACTTACCATAATCAAAAGAGAAGAAATCAAATATTAAAATGAAAGGATACAAGTGGCATGTACTTGGACCCGCAGTGCATGAATAATTGTCTCATCATTTCTCCCGCAACGTGAGTAATGAGGAGATATACCCATTCCCCATTTGCTTCTACGTGAATTATGAAGAATTCGCTCTTGAGCAGCCAACCACATAAAATGACTAGATTTAGTAGGAGCCTCTCCAAACCCAAAATGAGTTATAATCCCCTTCTCGGCTTTCAATATTGTATTCTTGCAATTTTTAAGCAATCTGAATGGTAAACTGGTTCGTAGAAGTACCCCCCCCCCCTCCAAGGTATCCTGCATGTCGTCATCAGTAGAGGCAAGTAAGGATTGTATATAGTTCACATTGTTAACATGCAAAAATCTCAAGTCCCGTTCTCCATTAGCATTCAACACATCTCGCACAACAAGAGTAGTATCAACCAAAGATCGGGTCACATAAGAAAAAATAACACTTTTATTCGGCACCCACTTATCTAACCAAAAGTTGTAAGTCAATGGCCCTCAATTTGCCAAGGTATATGGCGTTGAAACTCACTTTTCACCCCTATTATGGCCTTCCACAAATGAGAGTTGTAAGGTTGAACATTGTATGTAACTCTTGGATCATAGTTTCTACTGTACTTGCTGACTAAAACTTTACGCCCAATATCTTTCAGATTATTCATAATGTTTCAAAGCATTTTCATGAGGAAAATCTCATTCGTGAGTTGAGATTTTTTTTATACCTAGACTTCCATTTGTCATTGGAAGACAACAAACCTCCCAATTCACCAAGTATGCCTTACACCTCTGCTTAGTATCCCCCTAAAACATAAGCTCTATGGAGCTTATCTATCTCATTGTAA
The DNA here is from genome assembly GCA_037974875.1 of Cicer bijugum. Taxonomy (NCBI): domain Eukaryota; kingdom Viridiplantae; phylum Streptophyta; class Magnoliopsida; order Fabales; family Fabaceae; genus Cicer; species Cicer bijugum. Next base: position 8,615,417 of record JBBPBT010001178.1, read on the forward strand.
ATAGACTTGAGAACTTTCACATACTGCACCTGGTTATAAGGGATGGAGTTGAGAACCTACTTGGTAAGGGTATTTCTACCAGCTAAGTTATAACACTTTTTCTTCCAACTACTAAGCCTCTTATGAATGCTATTGACAATTATTCAAAAAAATTTACATTAAGGGATGATTAAATATGCTTGATTTCAAGAGAGACTAAAACTATTAGTTGGTTAATTTTGAAAGGATTAAAAGTTGTATTTTAATTTTATAGACTAAAATCATATCTACCATTAAATATTTGTCAAAAATTGACGTAGTCTAGTATGTTTAAGTTAAAATATATATATTTATGGTTCAACACAAAGTGTAAAATATTCTATAATAAAAATAATTATTTATATTTATTTAAATGGACTAATAAGATGGGCTGAAAAGACTTTTTCGGTGACTTGTAATCTCACATTTTTATCTAAATAAGCTTTTGATTTTTTTCTTGATATTTTCTTTAAACAAACTTAGTATCTTTTGGGTTCGACATAAGTTATGTCATGGATTCAATGAAGAACTAATTTCATCATTTACTGGTAATAATTTTTAAAAATAATTATTCTTTATCATACTATTATAAAATCTCTTCTGACGATAAAAGATAATTTTGATCTCCATCCATTCTCTATTATTCAACTCTCATCACATACTTCATATATATCGCTATTTTACTTTGATTTGTTGTTTTACTAATGCTTTGATTTGTTGTTAGTTCATTTTTCTTATGAGAAATGATTTGCTTATAATGCTATAAAAAAAACAATATAATTTTATTAATTTTTTTTTAGTTTTTTATATGTAATAACCTTAAAACGCAAATAAAAAAGGAAATTGTAAAGTAGGTTTTTTTATTGATGACTTCAAACCAATCGTTTAAGTTGCATTCTACTTTGACTGATATAATTTCTCATCTTACAAAGTCATTATGTTATTTCTCAAAATTTATTCACTAATACTTGCATAATTTTAGGATTTTCATGTACACTAATAGTATAAAAAAAATTAATTTTTTTTTTATCATATGTATGAAATTTGTGATTGACTGGCGATATACCTTTTTACATTAAAGAGATTTCATTAAGCTGATAAATCAACTATCTTTAACTAACTAAGCAATATAAGGAGATTTATCCTCAATCATAATGTTACTTTCATAAATTAATACAAATTTAAATAAATGTTGAGCATAAGCATTCATAGTAGTTCTTCACACATAAGCTACCAAACACGAAACAAAAGAATTGATAATGTGTTTTTAAGTAAATTGAATAAAAGAAACTAGGCAAAAGCCATGTGGGATGCACTAAAGAGATTATCATTTTAAGTGACACAACAACCAACTTCTAATTGGGTTTGTCCACAACATACTAACAAGTTGATGGGCTACCCTATTCCCACTACGGCCCACCCTATTAGACAAAGCATTATTGAGAGTCTTCATGTCTTGGTCTAGAATTCCATATCTTGTACCCGTGTTATGCAAAAAATTGTATTTCCACATGTTCACCAATTTACCATCCCCAATGTGCCAATAGTTCCCTTTCTGAATGATCCAAGTTGCTTATTGTATACTCATCCAAGTGTAGCTCAAGTTATGACCCTGTTCAACATTAAAAAGAATTAAGTATAGGGATAATATGTAGTCTTTAAAAGTTTAGAGATTAGGGACTCCTTGTTTGTGATAAACCTCTAACATTGTTTTGCCAAAAGAGCTTGGTTGAAATCAAGCAAGTTCCTTAAGCCCAAACCTATGTAATCCTTTTGTTTACAAAGTTGATCAATTGTATCCAATGTATCTTCCCATCATTTTTCTTGCATCGCTACTCATATCTACTCAAATCTATGTATCATCATCTTCTTCATCTAATTACATATATGTCTTCAAGAATTAGAAAATAAGTCATAGCGTAGGTTGTGATGTTTTTCATTCCAACCTTTTATCTTTTTTCACTATTTATATTCAAAAAGGTTGAAAATTTCCTTTTTTTTTTTATTATCAATCATGATTTATAATTTTAAATATTTAGTAAAATTTTCCACTATTTTAAAGGGCAACTAATGACGAAGTTGGTCTTTTACATAATTCTCCACCTCTTTACTAAAAAAGATTTCTAATTTGTTTTGATTTATTATTTGACTCGAGTCTCGTTTAGGTTCTTATAATGGTAGCTATTTCCTTTCCCGTAATTTTGCAAAACATAAAACTGCTATGAAAAAGGAAATCTCATATTTAAGGACTTTGGACTAATTAATTAAGAGATTAAATAATAACTCCATACTTAATTTCAGCTAAAACCACCCCATCAACAATATTTTTGACCCATGCTCAACTCAAGAGTCCCTAAAAACCCGCCTCATTATTGTATCCTCCCTTTCATAATTGAAAAACGAGTAAATTACACTATGGTGAAGATTATTAAACTATAATTAATTAATTAATTAACAATAATAATAATAAAAATAAGAATTGTAATGAAAGTAGTTGCCGCCATGGGAGTGGCGCGAACACTGGACTGAAACTGAAATAAAAAACGAAAGAAAGAGAAACATCCGTATCACTATTAGCCATCCTGAATCCTGATTCATTACTAACTAAGCATAATCGAAAATGGATAACAATCTTAACAAAGAAGAACAAAACCCTAATTTCACAGCTTTCCCTTTCAAACCTTATGCTATCCAAATCGATTTCATGAAAGCACTCTATCAATCTCTCAATCAAGGTGGCGTCTCCATGTTAGAAAGCCCAACGGGTACACTACCTAACCCTAACCCTAACCCCAATTCTATTTCTACTACTACTATTATTATTATAGATTTAATTTATATGTAAAACAATTTTACAATTGTAGGTGTATGTCAATTAAAATCTATTATTATTATTGAGAGTTTGATTGTGTTGTTGTTGTTGTAACTTAAAGGTACTGGGAAAACAATGAGTGTTATTTGTAGTGCATTGCAGTGGGTGATTGATCGACGGCAGCGGCAAGAAGAAAAAGATGCTGTTGGGTCTGTGGTTGGGAAGAATCAAGGTTCAGATGATGAACCTGATTGGATGAGAGATTTTGTTGTTAACAATAGCAGTGATAATAAGAAATTCAAAGAGGGAAAAAGAATGAATAAAAAGGAAAATTTTAAGTATGTGTTAGGAAAATCTGATAATAATGATTATAAAAACAGTAATAATAATGGTAATTTGAAGAAGAAAATTGATGAAGTGAGTGATAATGAAGATGAGTTTTTACTTGAAGAATATGAGAGTGAAGATGAGAAATCTCAGGGTAGTAGTGTAGCATGTAAAAGGAAAGCAAGTAAAAGTAGTTTTAGTTCTTCGAGTGAAGACGAGTCTCATGATGATGATGATGATGAAGAAGAGGAAGAGGATAAGGAGTTAAAGGTTTATTTTTGTAGTAGGACGCATTCACAACTTTCGCAGTTCATTAAGGAGTTGAGGAAGACAGTTTTTGCTGATGAAATGGGTGTTGTTAGTTTAGGTTCAAGGAAAAATCTCTGTATTAATCAAGGTTTGAAATTTTGCTTCAGTTGGAAGGTTGTTTTTTTGTTCTACTTTTGATTACTTGATTATGCTGATGCCGTTACAAATGTGTGTGTTGTGGGTTTTACAGAAGTACTTGCACTTGGAAACTCCACGCGCATAAATGAACGATGCTTGGAACTTCAAAAGGAAAAGAAAAATGATGCTACAAAAGTTAAGGTAGGTGGGGTTTGGATTTTATAATTAGAATTAGAATATAGCCTACGAGGTAGTATGGATAAATTTCCTATACAGTGATGATTATGAAAACAGAAATTTAAAAGAATATTACAAAAAACTTGCTTAAAATAATGACTTCTCGTATTATGCATTTTTATTTTTTTTCCAAAAGCTCTTTTATTTAATTTCTCTATAAACATCTACAAGCATACTATAACTTTTTTGTTAGGGAAGAACCATTAACTTATTTGACTGACAAGCTTTCATACATTAGAAGGTGCTTTAAACCAGGCCTAAAGATCTATTGTTGCTCTTTTGGAACAAGCATGTAGAACCTTAATATTGTTGCTCTCTTCAATCTAAAGGACGATATTTGTGATACAACTCTGGATGCTCGAATCTGTCAGTAGTTTTTTTTTTTTTTTTTGAAATCAATCTGTTAGTAGTTATATACACTTATACAGGTGAATTTATGCGTGTGTTCTTCATTTAGAATGAGATGATTGTGCTCAAGGTTTTGCTGATGTGTGATTTTTCCACTTGAACACGGCTTCTGATTTTTCCATTTGAACACGGCTACTACATTTATTCTTTTTGCCAGGAGGATTAAATGTTAACGAACCTTCAGTGTTGATGCTTTTACTTGTTCAGCATTGAAATATTGATCTGTCTGCATGACTGAATAACCAAAAGAAAAAAATAAAGTTCTATTTAGAAACATAAAATTGAAGATCGAACCTCAGGTATTTGTTATTGATCTTCTAAGTATGCTACCCAGTACTGACTACCTAGTGTTACCAAAAGAATTGAAAAATCAAGTTAATAGAGTCGAGCACTGATGTCCATAAAACAATGCTCGTTCTTACTTACAGAACTTAAAAGTAGGTACGGGAGTACGCAGAACAAAGGCCTCTGGTTGCCCAATGCTTAGGAAACATAAATTACAAAAAGAATTCAGGAATGAGGTATCTCAACAAGGGCCTTTGGATATTGAAGATCTTGCTAACCTTGGTAGAACAATAGGAGCTTGTCCATATTATGGTTCTAGAAGCATGGTTCGGAGAGTTGATCTTGTGGTCCTACCGTATCAATCTCTTCTTTCAAAATCATCTCGTGAAGCACTTGGTCTGAATTTGAAATCCAACATTGTTATAATAGACGAGGCTCATAATTTGGCTGATTCACTTATCAACATGTATGACTCCAAAATTACTTTATCACAGGTATGCTTGTCATTTCCGTCTTTTACTAGTGTCTTTTCAAAGCTTGCATAAACTTGCCATATGTATTTGCATCAGCAATCAGGATACTTTGTATTTTTTTGTTTTTTTTTTTGGGATTTGAGAGTGTGCCGATGAAGCAGCTAACAAAACTTTAAGTTGAGGACTCTACCCAAGTCTCAGCCTTCCCAATCGTATGAGCTAAGGCAAGGTTTCATTTGGGGTGATTGATTAGAAAAGCCTTTAAAATGAAGGGACATTAATAATTTTGATACATTCAATAGTTAATTAATGTAACTTTAGTGGTAGATATCACACATGTTATTTGATTGACACCGATATTTTGGATGTTTAGTTTTGATTTTTCCATTTATTGAGTTTTCTGTTTGTACAGCTAGAGAATGTGCATTGCTGTGTAGAGTGGTACTTTGTGAGATTCCGGAATCTTTTGGGACCTGCTAATAGGAGATATATTCAAACTCTGATGGTCTTCATACAAGCATTTCTCCGAGTACTACTCAATGAGAAAGATGGAAAGCTAATAGAACAGGTTTCTGAAGAAAGGAAAGCCTCTGATTTTACTATGGCCATCAATGATTTTTTATTTGAACTAAATATCGACAATATCAACTTGGTGAAATTGGTGAAGTACATAAAGGAAAGTAATATCATGCACAAGGTGAATCTCACTACTAAATATACATATTCTTCTGACAGAACAGAATACCACATGATTTTTCTGAATTTCCGCCATTTAAAGTTACTTGATTTTCCAGGTTAGTGGCTATGGAGAAAAGCTGGCTACATTGGAAAAGGTATCACCACTTAATATAACAGGGGAACACGGTGAAGATGGAAGCTGTCAGTCTGCTTTCCAGGCATTAGCTGACATGTTGCTATCACTGGTAAACAAGGACAGTGATGGAAGGATAATAATTTCTAGGTCTAGTTCAACAAATTTCAGGAAACAAGGTCAAGGATATATCAAATATGTTATGCTCAGTGCAGAGAAGATTTTCTCCGAGGTTTGCATTAACTAGAAAGGACTTTATAGTGCAAGTTTTCTTTTCATTACGGAGAATGAACAAAAAAGGTTAACTTTGAAACTTTCAATAGATTGTAGATGAAGCACATGCCGTCGTGTTAGTAGGGGGAACACTTCAGCCAATAGAAGAGACAAGGGAGAGACTCTTTCCATGGTTACCACCAAATGAGTTGCATTTCTTTTCTTGTGGTCACATTGTCTCTCCAGAGAGCATTATGCCAATTGCAGTTTCCCGTGGGCCTACTGGCCGCTCCTTTGATTTCAGCTATAGCTCCAGGAGCTCAGCAGACATGGTGAGCATAAACTTAAATTTTGATATTTTTGAAATAACAACAAAAGCCAAAATGATTTTACTGGTTTACACAATATTTGGAGTAATTGTATTGCATTTTAGAAAAGAAATGCAACAATAATGCATGAAACTTTTAATACATAAAAAGAATGAGAATTATGTCTTTTGAGAACCAAGTTTAACCTATTAAATGTGTAAAATGACTAACTATGGTGCATTTTGTACTTTATAGATACGGGAGTTAGGTCTTTTGTTATGCAATTTGGTGACTGTGGTTCCACAAGGAATTGTAGTCTTCTTCCCTTCTTTTGATTATGAAAGTAGAGTCTATGAAAACTGGGAGTCTTCTGGCATCCTCGAAAGGATTACAAAGAGGAAACGTTTCTTTCGAGAGCCTAGAAACAATATGGATGTTGAATCTGTTCTCAAGGAATATAAAGATGCCATTTATACTCCATCAAGTGTGAATTCAGAAGTGAACCAAGCATCTCATACTGGTGCTGTACTTCTTGCTGTCGTTGGTGCAAAGTTATCTGAAGGGATCAACCTGAGCGATGGGATGGGTCGATGCATAGTCATGGTTGGTCTGCCATATGCTAGCCCATCTGACATTGAGTTATTGGAGAGGATAAAACACATTGATGGTTTTAGAAATTCAAAGTCCCTTGAAAACCCTGGATTTTCTGCTAGTTATGATGTATATGGTGGAGATATACAAGGTGGTTTCGGCATATTAAGAAGTTGCAGTCACAGGGGAAAAGAGTATTACGAGAATCTCTGCATGAAAGCTGTAAATCAATCAATAGGTACGTGCTTACAAGTTACAATACCTCAAAATGGTTATTATATATGGAGTGTAGATCTCTCAAGAGGTTACGCACTGATTGGTGGAAATGACTTTTCCATATGAGCTCACTAGTTTAAATTGTTTGTTAAAAAATAAGACAACTGAATCACCAATATAGTCTTTGAGTTAAGAGCCCATTTACTTCCAAGGTTTCATGTTTCATTTCTATCGATAAAATAATCATTAGCGAAAACATTATGAAAGTTTTTGAAAATGCATTCTCTCTAGTTAGCTTCTATTTTCTTTCTACCACTATGACTAAATATCATTTTCAACCACTCATGTACAAAATAAAAATTGAATATGAACGGGTGCTAACGTATTATGAAGTTATCCTTAAAATTAATTTTTTTGATCACATTAGTCCTTGTGAGACAATTGCAAAAACTGAATTCACATACTCTGAAGTATTAATGTGATCGAATATTTTTTTAAGATCTTTTTGAAATTTCATTAGAGACCAAACTGCAATTTCAAAAACTAAATTAGTGGTTATTTCAAATAACACAGTAGTCTGAAGAGTATGATGCCACGTACAGTGAGAGAGAGAGTTCAACCTCTTAATTGAATTTTCCCATTTCTAAAACTCAGTGGTTTACTAGTGCTTATTTTTTATTATTTTTTTCATATTAGGAAGAAATAATGGTTGCTTAGCATCTTTCTGGATTTCCTGCATGTTGTGCACTGTGTACCTAAATCTTAATTTAGGTTTTTCCACCAACCTTTTCACTGACAAATGCTTGTTTATTGTTTTAGGTAGAGCAATTCGTCACATCAATGACTATGCAGCTATTTTATTGGTTGACACAAGGTATGCATCTGATTCCTCAAAACGGAGCTTTAACCACCCAACCACCAAGCTCCCCAACTGGATAAAAGACCGTCTTGTTTCTTCTTCCAAAAACTACGGGGAAGTGCATAGGTTGCTGCATCAATTTTTCAAACTCAAAAAGACATGTTGCCAATAGTCACTGCAGTCTATGTTATAAAGCCTTGATTCCCATTAGATTATATATATTCATTTATAATGCCATCCTCATTTGGTTTTTATACTCTATAGCACCAAGACTTCTGGTGGAAAGCGTGTCCAAGTGTTTGACACCGACACGACACCAACACATTGATTACAATCAATTAATATATTTTCTCAAATTATTATCGGTGTCAACGTGTCAATGTCGTGTCTGGTGTTCGTCACAATATTCGTGCTTCGTAGGTTTTATACCTTTTACTTCACAAAAAGGAAGAAAAAAGAGAAATTGTACAGCAGGTTAAATTGACTTAAATCATCGTGTTCATAGCCTCCTAGATATATACTAGCTGATTGTGTTCCATGATTGTATCATAATTGATTAATTCCCCATGAAATGATAAGAGTATGGTTTTTCTGAGATGGTTGGTTAGCTGCAAATTGCTTTGGTTTTGAAGCTAAAGGGTGGTGACAAATTGACAATGGAATAATGGGAAAGTATGGTGTCAGACATTTCATATTTTTGCATGCATCCAACCAACTAGGGCTGAACTGAATCAATTCAAAATTAGTTCTAGACTCAATTTGATAATTAATTTGTTGAACATTTAAAGTATAAAAACAGTTGTTTTTTGTTATTAATATTTTTATTTTAGTCTTTAATATTTATCTTAGAATTAGTGCCTATAATATTTGTATCATATTGATTTGCTCATAGACTAAATAAAAAGTGTATATTCCATGGATAAAAGTTTCTTTTTATTTTATTCTATTTTTATCTAATTAATATGGTTTTGAGTGGTAACTAGTTTGGATATCTCTAACACGTGATCTTAAGTTTAACTTTAGTCATGCATATGAAAATTTACTATCCAAGGCAATCTTTAAATGCGATTAATTTGTTGATAGATTTGAAAATTGATAAATTTGTTTTGAAGACCAAATTAACACGGATGAATTTACATTAAATTCGATTAATTTAGCGTATACAACGATGTTATCGTAATTATAAAAAGACTCAAATTTTTAAGTCAAATTCAAAAAACATTTTTTAATTTTTGTTAAATATAAAAACTTTTTAAAACTAAAATAATTGCTAATTAGGAGAGAGTTACCGGTAGTAATGCTTCGTAAATTTTTTTCTTCCTGTTATTAGCATGGTGTGACTTAAAGAGTACGGTTCCATATGTACCAAAAAAAGGGTACAATTGGATGTCTAAATGTCAAAAAAAAAATATATATACAAGGGTTATGTGACCTTGAAATAGTTCATCAATAATTGCACATAATTCATCTTTAGTAGTATTATCAGTTTGGCAAATTATGGGCATCCTCATGAACAAGATATACTGTTTGGTTTGGTCTTTATAATCCATATTTGTGCTTTCAAAGTTATGTCACTAGTCAGAGTTGAGTAGCTTTCCTCACATGATGACAGTTTTTCAAGAAAGCAACAGATAATGCCAATATGTTACAAGTGTAGTCGTTTTAACTTCATAATTAAGGACAGTGGTGGGTGGAGTGACTGAAACAGTGTGGCAAGTGTCCAATAGTGACCTTCAATGACAATTGCACTAAATGGAATGCCCTCTTCTCACTGTCAACCTTTACTATATAATGTGGACCCTGCACCTCATTTTTTACCAAATAAAATGGGATTTTGTGTGCCATTAATTATTTTCAGTGATATATACTGAATTTTTTGTTGAAAGTAGTAGGTTGAATCTGCTTTGGAGGTGCATTAGTTTTGGATGAAAATCTACGGATCAGGATTCTATGCCATCAAAGATCCATGACTGCATCCAATCATAGTATGCCGACCATCCAATTAAAGATCAGATTGTTTAGGTTTTATGATCGAAATTTTTATTTAAAAAAAAATCAAAATCTGCCTTAATATTTTGACTTTTCGATCTTGATCAGACGACCATCAGTGTGGCTGCATGAAATTTAAATCTGAAAATCTACATGTGGTGTTCTATTTGAGTCAATCAACATATCAATAATTCTTCTCAAGCTATTATCTTTCACAACAAGCAATGGAACAAATAATTGCCACTAAGGAGATCTAGATATCAATGTTGTCATACTTCTACATCAAAATTCAATTGGTTCAACTACGGTTGAATCAAATTATTGATAAATAAATAAATAAATAGATTAATTTTTTTTTCATAAGTAAAAAATTAAACTAGTTGAACTAATCTGGTTTAACTCGTTTTAAAGGACTATAAATCAATTGTGGTTAAACTAATCAACAATCTTAACTACTTCTCATTTCAACTGATTGAATCGACTAATCCATATTCTGATAAGACGCCAACTGAAAAGTATTTTTTCTATACATATTTGCCCCACTTGGGAACTTAACATTCTTCCACTAGATCAAGTTCATTAGGTTGAATGTTAGAGGTGCATTGGTCCATAATTGTAGTACACCAAAAAGTTAAATCAAATTGGATAACAAGGCACATGGATTTCCTTAAAAACTCAGTTGAGGAGTAATTAGTTTCGAGGTCTTAAGGTTGAAAATATGGCTTAACAACAAGTATGCAAATTATTGTTTTAATTTGTTAATCACCTACTAATAACAGTTTTCCATATTATTGTGCTGGACATTTTAACAGCACTTTTTCAAAATAAGAAATCAATGCTTGTGATAAACTAGAATTCTAGATTTCAATGTCCTCAAAAATGAAAAAAATTCTTTAAATATCTCAGACAGAGTAACCACCACCATGACAGTGAGGACAAAAATCTAGGACCCTTGTTTAAATTGTTGGAATAGTAAATCTGATTCAAAAGAAAATAAATACAAAAAGGGAAACAAAAAATACATATTATTTGATCACAAAATTTGGTCAAATGTTCCTGCCTCTCCAACTACAAAGTTGCTGCAGTGAATTTTTATTATTCGGTTACAAATTACAACTTTCGTATAAATATTACAATCCACTTTACAATATTACCCCTGACTGTACTCAATTATAAGTAAACTATCATACCTTAGTACCCAACAAAACAAACCCTTTATTTTTTATATTATATTATAGCCAAAAGCTGAGAGAGGGAGTTTGAAAGGGACAGAAAGCATGGAATGCCATATTGGAAAAAAAAAATAAACAAATGAAACCTACGGAGCACATATATATATTATACATACATCAGACATGACATTGACACTAACACGTCGATACGAGAAATAATTTTAAAAAATAAACCAATTGAAAGTAATTAATGTTTTGTTGTTGTGTAATGTGTTAGACACTGGAACACACATTCGATCAAATATGTCAGTGTTACATATGATTGAAACGGTGAGCTCTTATTTTTTTTGGTAATAAACAAATTTATCATGTGCACCTTAATCTGTGAATCCAAATTCAGACAGTTTTAAAACAGATTAAAACTATTGATAGAAGATTGAGAAAGCCACACCTTTTCAAAGTATAGCCACAATGCTTCAGCTAAGAAAAACCATTCACAAGACAAAAAGTTTCTTTCACAAAAGACTAAAAAATTTCAAGTCTTTTTTCTCTGGAGGGTACCAAAAACTTCCTAGATCACTTTCCTTCAATCTATCATCCCTTTGTAGCATAGACAACACAAAAGCTTACACAAGTGATCAATTCTACAATGAGTTCTATGATCTCTTGCAATCTGATCTCAGCACAATGAAGTTGTTTGGTAACAACAACAACAACATATCAAAATCAAAAGAGCCTGCAATGGAAGATGCATCATGTGATGAAAACTTCATATGTTTAGCCAAGCAAAGTTCACAAAAGAGAAGTCATGAAGTCATAGCAAAGACAAAGACGAATGAAGGTAGCTCACAATCTCAAAAGGATGATTTGAGTTCACAAAACATGAATGAAGGAGCTCATGTCTTAGCACAAAAGATGAAAGAATTGAATATGATGGATGCAGGTGATCTTGAACATGTACTAGACATAGAAGAAGCGCTTCACTATTATTCTCGCCTTAAAAGTCCGGTTTATTTAGACATTGTGGACAAGTTTTTCATGGACATAAACTCAGAGTTTATTGTTCCAAAGCCTTCTGTCAGCTTCAGAAGCTCAAAGGAAAAACTTGGCCCAATTCAGTTACATAAAAGATAATCATTCAATGTATGTTCGGATTTACAGTGAGCTAGTTTGGCAAAATCACAGGGACACCATGATTTTGTTGAAGCTGCAAAGATATTTTTTTTCCAAAATCGCGGTGGCTCACAGTGATTCTGCCAATCTCACCGTTAACCCAAACACAAAAGTAATCACAATGCAAAGCATGTCCTAGTGTATAGGAAACCAGTTCTATTGTTTAAAGCTTTCTTCTTTATTTTTTTCCCCATTGTTTAGATCTTTATGTTTACTTACAATATATGAATCCAACTTTCTTGTTTACCAATTTTCCCATTTAATAAACTTCTAAATCTTTATTTATTTTTCTTGAAAACACTCGAATCATGTTAAAGGAGTTAAAAGATCAGGGTTCAAATTTTGATAAACAAGAAATATACTAACATAACAACTAATACTAACATTTGTCTGCCCGAAAAAAAAAAGTTACTTGGATCATAATATACTTTCTCAGATTTTGTTAGTTATTTGATAAGAGAGTTAGAAAACATAACAGTATGTTAAAGTCTCTAACTGCTACAAATTTACAGTTGAGAAGCTGAATGTAATAATGCATACAAGTATGTGTCTGTGAGACAGTTCTTAACAGCAATCTCATGCAATCTTTGAACAACTGCGTCGAATCTGTCCCATAGGCATTGTCAAAACTCGATGATCGGAGAGTTTCATCATTGCTAGGGCGAAATGTTGATGAAACAAAGTAGGATTAGTTGCATATTGTCGAACCCAATACTTTGTTTTTTCCCCTTCCATTAGCTGCTGATCAGCATAGAGGATTCCTTTGCCTTGCAATAGGCCGCGGTAGTATAATGTCCCGAATTTTGATAGAGATTGTTTGGAGTCCATACTGATTTCTTGTTGCTCTTCAACTAAGGAAGAAGGGGAGCCATCAGTGTTATTACATCTTGATCTTAGTACATTTAGAAATTCAGTATCTAAAGAAGGGTCAGGTTCATTAGTTCCACTGAAGTTATAGAGGCGGTTTACAAAGAATTCGCAGTGTATTACACCAATGTTGTGGGCACCTGGAAGGTAAAAATGGATAGATTAAGTCATCAATCAATTGATAATGGAAAACTACATAAGAACCAAATAGCATTATAAGGTGAAACCAAAGTCATATGCAAACAATGACACTAAAATGATCAAAGAAACAAAAGTTGAATACTAGGGTATGTTCAAATTGGTGGTATAGAGTGGAATGGAATTGAATAGCATCCATTTTTTAAAATCTAACTATTATACTTCACCCTACTCAATTCCAGCTTATACCACCAATCCTAACATACCCTGAATGTAAGACGAATAATAAGGATCACAATATACCCCCTCATGCTGGAAATCCGAAGCATGGACAAACGCGGGGAAAATAATAGGGATCTCAACAAATACATTTTGTTTTTATCCAACAAATGTATCCTATCTATATTCTGCATTCCGTTATTTAACTGCAAAATTATATGCATTAAAATGGTTGTGTCATGGAATTGTTGAGGTCCAAAATGCCTTGCGGTAAAAAGGAAATTTTTCTCTAAAGTAAGCTAGTAAGAGCATGTCTACCCTTAAATTTGGGTTAAGACCCCAATACATTACTTATAAGCTCATTAAGAAGGAACCTTATCTAAGTTTAAGTATACAATTTCATTGTGATGAACCTAGACGCAGGGCATCCCATGTTAGGAGTTTCAACTAGAGATTTACATTGCAGTTGCGTCGCAATTTTTTGATATTGCATAGAATCACAGTTAAATGCAGCCTCAACCACAGTCTTAGAAGCATAAAAAATCGTGATCCAAATCTCATACCATTTTTTAAACCCTAGCTTTAGTAGAAGGAAATATGAAAAGAATAAGACATTAAGCTTTGTTCTAGTACATTAATACAAGGAAGAAAAAGAAAGGAAAGAATAATTAGAGATTAACCTAAGAGAGTGACCATTTCTCTTTCATCAAATCCCCTTGATTTGAAGGATTCAAGGGTTTGAGATAAATCAGCATAAGGTGAAGGAAGCTCATATGTTGCAATGTCAGCAAAAGAGTTAGAACCATCTCTCCTGCCTGTATATAAAGGATAAAATGGACCACCAGCCTATAAAATACACAATGCACAATTCTCTTCAAAAATCAATTAAAAATTCATTGTAGACTTGTCCTTAAAAACTGTTCAAAACTTGATATACATGTTGATGATCCTCTTCATTCTCAAAGCTGAAAAAGTGACTTGATTGATGTCCATTTAATAAAAAAGGAAAAACAAATATTTGCTCCTCAAAATTGAAATTGTTGAACTGACATCAATCAGGTCATTGTCTCAACCGTTAGGATAAGGAGGTTTGTGAACTTCTATTTCTAAAAAGTGTCATCAATCATTGTTATAGTTTCGAGTGATTTTTAAACACTGGTCTACCATAGATCATATGTTATGCTGGTCAATCAAAGCACTCGCCACATAGGCACATTAAAAAGTAGTAGAAACATTTGGCTGAGCTCAAGTGGTTAATGAAAGTCGAATGGATCAAAAGTGTTGAGTTTGAAGTCTAACTAGAATAATTCCAAGCCAAAACATAACAAAATGACTTAAATCTTAAATGTAGAGGAAATAAATAATGTTACCAGAACAACAGAGTCTCTTGCAGCCAGAACAAGAATATCAGCACAAGAAACAACACCAGGGCATGCTTCTTCAAGCTTGGATTTAATGGCTTCTATTACATCAAATCCTTTGAGACTTTCATTTGGAGGTGACTCTTTTTCTGAATTAATGTAATCATCATCATCTAACAAAACAGAAGCATCACATCCCTGATATGCAAACCCAATTAAAATCAACATAGTTCAGTTTCAAAAAATAATAATGAGGCCTAACTATATAGTATAGAAAAAGGGTAAAATTGAATTTTTTTTAGTCTAAAATTGAGTTTGATTTTTTTACTCCAAAAATCTAAGCACAAAATTTCTATGACTTCAACTAAACTGATTTTTTTAAAGTAAAATGAAATTTGAATAAAAAATTAAAATTTTTCATAAATTTACATCTGGGTAAGCGTTTATAAAATATTTAAATCATCTTAATTTTATATAATTGATTTTAATTATTATTTTTTTGTTAAAATAAAGAGATAAAGTTTCATTTTTTTCTCATTGGGTAGATAATAAAATCTATTTTAATTTAAAACAACCACACATTAAAACTTTATAATTTCTATGACTTCTATCAAACTTAGAATTTAAAAGTATAATGAATTTTGAATAAAACAAATTCAAATATTAAAACTTTTTCAAAAAATCACATATGGGGTAGTATTTTCAAAACAATCAAGAAACAACCATGAATAAAATAAATACACCCAAAACCAACATTGTCAAATAACGATAAATAAATAAATAAAAACCTCTTTTTTTTCTTCTTGTTATGAATTAATACAGAAAAAAATGCACAATTGTATATCATAAAAAAAAAAAGAAGAAAAAGAAAACCTGAATGAAGCAATCATGAAAAAGAAGACGAATAAGAGCAGGAACCAAAGAAGGAGCATTTCGATGAAGACGATGAATTGTGGAACGAACAATGCGTTCAACACGAGGACAAGAATTCCGGTAGAAATCATATTCAAGCAAAGAAGATTGAGAAGAAGAAGAAGAAGAAGAAGAAGAAGAGAAAGTGTTGTTGTTTTTGATAACAGATAAAGAAACATGGCCATTGGAAAATGAATGTAAAGGAATGGTATTGATGAATGTATTGTTGTTGTTGTATTTGGTTTGTTTGTTTTGATCAAAAGAGATTAAAAGACATAACACAAGAATCACAAGACTTGTCTTTGGTAATATCATCAATGGTGCCATCTTTTTCTCAATCAAAGTTTCAATCAATTTCACAAATCAAGATGGCGGGAAAAGAAGTTGCTTTAACTCAACATATGTCATCTTCTTCTCTTTAAAGTGTCAACATTTCTATTTTAGTTCTACTATTTTCTTTTTTTTTCAAATTGAGTTCTACTTCTTGATTTAGTAGTAAAATACTTGGAGATAAATATAAGAAAATTAATTAATTATTTTAAAGTTGATTATGAATTCACATAATTTTTATTTTATTTTAAAAATTACGATAAATTTCAAAATAATTAATTCAGGTAACTGAAAATTCTTACAATATCGATATTTTTCAATTGATTATAATTTTAAAATTAAATTTACATAATTTATATAGACTTATTTGATATTCAACTTATAATATAATACAAAACACAATATCAATATAAGTAGAAGTGAATGCTTTTGTGAAAATATTTTGGATTTTTATTTTTCAAAATATTTTTTTAATCATTAATATTCCACAAAAATAGTGTTTGCGTGACGAGGGAGAAGGAATATGAGGGAGAGTGTGAATTTCAAAAACCATCTTCAAAATTTTCACACCTGAAAAACCGATTTATGTAATATTCCATCAGAATCAGAATCTAACTAACCATTACATATCGTGACTTAAATGTGTCACACCAATCAATTCAATTAACAAACAACCAAAACAGAACTTGTTCGAATTTTCCAGAAACATACACCTCAATCAAACTTCTAGATCCATCTCTCCCTAATTTACTACGAACACCCCACTTCTCTTCTTTCACATCACCAAACTATTCCAATTTTCAGTTACGCATTTTCGCAAACACTTTCACTTCATCTTAATCTTAATCTACGCATTTTCACAAACACCTTCCTCTCAATGGCACAAGACACAGCCGTCACCGTCTACAACACCACCGTCATCACCGATCCATTACAAAATCAATACTCATTCAAATTAACCCTCCGCGGCGGCGCAATTTTCCAGGTCACCAATCTCCACCAAGCCAAACTCGCCGAACAAGCAGGTGCCTGCGCCGTCATAGTCTCCGACCAAATCAACTCCAACTCCGTCATTTCACGCATGACAGATCCTTCCTTAATCAAACAAATCAAACGCGCCGTTTCAATTCCCGTTATCTCACGCGCCCGAATCGGCCACTTCGTCGAAGCACAGATCCTCGAAGCAACCGGCGTCGATTACATCGACGAAAGCGAATCTCTCTCAACCGCCGACGATCAGAATCACATCAACAAACAAAACTTCCGAATCCCGTTCATCAGTGGGGCCCGCAACCTCGGCGAAGCGCTTCGGAGAATCAGAGAAGGTGCAACGATGATAAGGATTCAAGGAGAGTTATCGAATTCCGGTAACGTTTCGGAAACCGTGAAAAACGTTAGGTGTTTGATGAAGGAATTGAGGGTTCTTAGTAACATGGATGATGATGAAGTTTTCGCTTTTGCGAAAAAGATCGAAGCTCCGTATGATCTCGTGGCGCAAACGAAACAGATGGGAAGACTTCCTGTCGTTCATTTTGCTGCCGGCGGGATTGTGACTCCCGCCGATGCGGCGTTGATGATGCAATTGGGTTGTCATGGTGTGTTTGTGGGACCAGAGGTTTTTGGTTTTGGAAATGGTTTTAAACGTGTTAGGGGTATTGTTCAAGCTGTTAGGAATTATAATGATCCTCATGTGTTGGTTGAGACTATGATGGGTCTTAATCTTGGTGGTGATGATGATGATAGGATTGAAAATGTGCCATTTGGTGCTGAAAATGAAAATGTCTAGCTTTTTAGGTTGGTTATTACTTTGTTGCATTATGTTACTCTTTTGTATTGTTACATAATAATAATAAGAATAATTATTATTATTATAGCATTGAATGATTTTGTATCACTGAGGAATTTGTATGTAATTAAGAGAATGATGTATGTTGTAATATTATGATATGAGTAATTTTTTTTCTTTCTGAATATTGGCATTGTCTTGCATCTGAGTTACTTGATCTTAATTGGCTAGTTAATTTGGTATTTTTGTGTGTGGAAATTAAGAGTAAAATTGCTCGTGTGAGCTTTGTTATCTAGTTTGTTCAAAATTGGCTAGTTAAATTGGTTTTGGGTTTGTAAAATTACTAAGAGTGTGTTTGTATCGATGTTCTCTCCGTGTGTTTTCCAAATTCCTCGGTTGGTTGTGTTTTTCAAGTTGTAGGCTAAATAGAAGGTTCCTCCTTTTGATGTGAGTTTTATTAAATTTAAGTTGATGATTGGGTTGATATAATAGCATTACATGATTTTATGTAATTAAGCGAATGCCTAGTGAAATTGGTCTTTTTGTGTGTGGAAATTATGAGTAAAATGGTTTCTTTGTGTGTGGAAATTATGAGTAAAATGGTTTCTTTTTGTGTGAGTTTGTTTATCTGGTTTGTTCAAAATTGGCTAGTTAAATTGGTTTGTTGTTTGTGAAATTACAAAATAGAAGGTTCCTTTTGGTGTGAGTTTTGTTAAATTTTAGGTTATGATTGCCAATTGTTCTATAGGCTCCTTTCCTACATATATAGGTTTCTCAATCAATATGAATAGGATTGGAATAAAGCTATTTGGTGCTGAATATGTTTAGGTTCTTTAGTTACCTTCTTTCTGTCACTCTTTTCTGTTAATATCATTACCTGAATTTGTATAACTAAGGACTTTGTATGTAATTAAGAGTATGGTATGATGAGTCTTCATTATATGAATAATAATATTGGCCTTGTTTTACATCAGGGTTCTCTTTTTTATAGCAACCAATATTATGGGTATGAAGTATCCATCATCGTCAAGCCATGACTAGTTTCCAACACAAGATCAATTCTCTCGTCATACTAAGGTTTTCTCCATATGTAAGAGTCATAGATTGAACTTTTAATCACTTAAGATGTTTGAGTCTCTTACTACTTAGACTGATGACATGTTGTCCTTGCCTTGCATCAAAGTTGCTTTGAATTAGCGTCTTAGCGGGTTAAAATAAAATGATTCCTTTTTGTGAGTTTGGTTAAATTTAAATTGTTGATTTGACATTGTTATCGACACCGTTTCTTACATATAGGCATCACACTCAATGCATAGAAGGAGGACAGATATTTAGAATTGTGTAACAGATATCAAATATTAAATGTTGGGCAGACATGGAGCAATGGTGATTTTAGAGATCTCCAAACTGCAAACTATGGATTCCTAGGAAATTTTTTCTAAAGCATCACACAGCCTGATTTCAACTAAATTAGGTTTGTGTGATGCTAATTTAATGGCTGAATTTTAGATCATTTTGAGCGCACCTAATGTCCTTACATTGTTTCATGCATTTGAATGTTTTCATTGTTACATTGGCATTTCTGAATATTGGTCTTGTCTTAAATTGATCTTTTTGTGTGAAGTTAAGAACAAAAAATATCCTTTTTATGTTAGTTTTGTTTAATTTAAGTGGCTGATTGGCAATTTTTGTTCTATTGGCTCCTTTCCTACATATATACTTCACAGTTGACAGTCAACGAATAGAAAAAGGAGGACCAATATTTGGCAGTTACATTGTCTAATCAGAATCAAATATAAATGTTTGGCCACTACATTGAATACAACAGCTGAACTTTGATTCTTTTGAGTGCACCTGCTGTCCTAAATTGTTTCCTGTATTTGAATGTTTTCATTGTTCAACAGAAATCTCAATGTAAACTCATAAGCAGCAAAAACAGCACCATTCACCACAAATGCTCTTGTCACCGCCGTTCCTAAACCGCGCCACAACACATGGTACCCTTCTTCTTTAACACTCTTTCTGATGCAATCGCAAATCCCCAAGTATTTTAAAGAAGATGGTGTTTGACCTTGTAGTCTTGTCTTCACAACATCAAAAGGGTAACTACAAACCCAACTTGCTACCCCTGCTAATCCTCCAGAAATCAACATAGTATTCACATTTTCTTGACCACTTTTCCTACAACCTGGATGCAATTGTTCCCTTATGTATTCATATGTCCAGAAGTAAAAACCATGTGAAGGTATATCTCTCATTACAGTGATTCCGAGTCCTCGATACATGCCACGGAAACCCTCTTTTCTCCATATGTTTTTAGCTACTTTTACAGGACTTGTTCCTGATTCTTTTGACTGGCTTGTGTTTTGCAGTTGAAGTCGAATTTTTACCAGTTCCACTGGGGAAAGCAATAGACTTTGAAGTGCTCCTGTACCAATTCCACCTAAAGCAACACTTTTGTAGGATGGAGGGTCTTTGGTTGAATCAGATGGGTCAAATGCCCTTGAGAGAACTGCATATGTCTGAAAAACTATAGCATTCTGCCGCGGAGAAAACAAAAAAATAGTTAGAGAAAGACAAGGAACTTTAGGTGCAGTTTAACATCTCATATGAAACAATGAATCTTGATAAAAAAATTATGGATTATTAGAACAAAACAAACAATGATATAGTAAAAATTTAAACAAAATTGACCTATATGGTCCTATTTTGGTCGAGAATTGCGATATCTGATTTATTGACAAAACATTGACATCAAGGTATATAAGGTTGATTTGGTGACTGAAGTGGGATAGTTGGGTAGTGGATTGATAAGAGGTCGTATAGTTGATATTTACCGTCAGTAAAATACTAATATGGTTCCATTTCTTTGGTGTTTCAATGGCCTTGAATGTTTCATGGCTATACATGGCACCCACAAACTTTAGATGTAGATATGTCAATTTTGTACATTGTTACGTTTTGCTTCCCCACCACCATGGTCAGAAGATACAAAAACACATTTCACCTCATTGAATCAGTAGGTGGGCAAACAAAAATTGTTTTTGAGGTATCTCATTGATTTGAAATCATCGGAACTTATGGAAGTTCTATGCTAGCTAGAGTCACAATTTAAGTGTCATAGTCACAAGTGATCAAAACTTTATGAAATCTTTAAATGACCTCAGTTAAGAGCACAATTATAATAATAATCAAAATTGCTTGAGTTGGAAAAACGTGTCTACCAGTAAGTGGTCCTAATCTAATCCTAATCCTTATCTAAACAATTCAAAATGGAAAATCCAAGATGGGTTTTCACGATATATAATTAATTAAAGCAATGGGAAAGTAATCATTTTCAAAAGGAATTAAGCACTAACATCAATAAGTATATTCCAAACAAAAAAACTAGCATTTGAGAATAATTTATTCCACACAATCACAAATAATTCCCATCCATCAACCATAATTTTTTTTATTCCTTTTCAAATTGCATCTATCAGAGATTCAAAGAAAAACATTTAGAAAATACTTCAGCAAACCAAAATCATGAAAAAGATGACAAGATCAAGGGTGTTTTGTGAAATTATCCACACATGCAACATCAAGTTGATAAAATACATAATAAAACCATAGCTTTAAAAAACTAATATTATCCAACCCAATACCTATCAATTCCACATCAATTTGTGGTGGTGTGTATTAATGATGCATCAAAACTCAAAAAACAAAAGAAAGAGTCAAATGACATAAACCCAATTGAGGATAGATCGAAAGATCTTATCAACGTCCATAAATGATAAATCATAGCATAGATCAAACTACCAACTCGAAAAAAATTAAGCACTATCCGCGCTATCATATAGTGTTATATCGTCTAAATTCACAAAAAAAAAAAAAAAATACCTGAAAAGTAACTGATGCCAATGGTGCAGCCATGCCACGGTACAAAGAAGCTGGTCCTTCCTTAGAAATCATATTTTTAAGGATACTAAAAGCAGAACCATTTTTCGAACTTTGTAGCCGAATTCGAAGAGTATCCAAAGGATAACCCGAAATTACACCTGCAGTTCCTCCAAATCCACCAGCCACAAACTCTCTACCTGAACTACTTGCAAGAAACTCTGGCCAGAAATCCATTCTCTCTTTGCTATCATTCCTCAACAATAAAAATGACCCTTTTGATTTTGTGATTTCAAAGCAATGTTATCACTAATAATATGCACAAAAGTTGGATAAAAAATGTTCCTTTATGTAGATTTCAATTATGGGCACTTTACAATCTTGCAAATTTAATTTATTAATAATAATAATAATAATAATAAAAAATAAATAAATAACAATCAATACTATTCAACAAAAACAATTTTCCTCAACTTTTTTCTCTCCAAAGATTGAATTTTTATACATGGTTTGACAAACCCAAAACATAAAACAGAAAACAATCCTTTTACATTCTTATATACATAAATTCTTCATATCACATTCATATATTGTTTTTTTATTTAAATTTTACCATACATGGTTTAAAGAGAAAAGGAAAGAAGAAAAAGTTTCAATCCAAATTTCTGTTTTTTGACTATATATACAAAGGCAAAAACAAAAGGCACCGGTGGCTATTTTGTTTTCTATTTTTGATTTTTAATGTTGTTAAGGAAAATGACAATAACCACCAATGAATGAAAATCATGTTACCAATACATGATGAACACGTGGGATAGGCTCCTCCATCATGGTTGTACTAATGGAGTTTGGTTCCTTCCTAGTGTTCACAAATGTTTTGAAATTTTGTGTTGCTTTCAATTATAGAATTGGTTTAACCATTTCATTGTCCCACGTAAACAAAGAGACGTGTAAATGTGAGTGTGGGAAGTTATTGCGGTTTGTGATGGAATTATTAGAAAATGATGCACTACTTATATAAATTACTAGTTTTTTTATTTTTTATATGTGATATAGTTAAGTTCCAACTTCCAATACCGAATCTTGCATGTGTAATTAATTATTATGGTATTTATTATTTTTCAAGACAAAAAATAGTAGTTTTTTTATAACTATGTAAATGTGTCATTTGGATTATGCTTAAAAAAAATTGATTATGTTTATTTTTTAAAAAATAGGAGTTTTATTTATTTAAATATTTTTATTAATTGTTGTTAGTGAAAAAATTTATGAGTTAAAATTCAATAAATAAAAGTATATTAGTGAAAAAAGTAACTATGTTGTATTGATATTGTAAAATGACAAATAATTATAAAAAAATAATAAATAAAATTT
>JBBPBT010001178.1:8667179-8689020 GCA_037974875.1 Cicer bijugum
TGTCAAAGTAAAATTATTTTATATTGATAATGTATAATCTTTATTATTTTAAAAAAAATTAAATTTTTATTTCACAAAATTTAATGTTTAAATTGACCGATACTTATAATTTAAAAAAAAAATATCTATTTACTCTCATTTTAAAATAATACTCTTGAAATTTAGTATTTTTTGCACCTAAAAAAGTTATCATTTGTAATATATGGCTCCAAATCTTAAATAACCAAAGTTCATCCGAAAAGAGAATATTAAAAGATGAACTATACCAAAAATATTTGGTTTACACCTCTATGGGTGTATATATCTTGAAGAAAAAAAATGATAAAAAGAGAGTGATATAAATATAAAAACGAAGATAAAATAAAATGAGATATAGAGTGAATATTGGAGAACCTGTGATGAATGAATATCAACGTTGAAATTATATGTGTTGTTCTTTATAAATTAGAGATAAATTAAATAATTCACATAAAATTACGGTGATTATTTTCTTAATGTTGTTATTATATTTTAACTAATGTGTTTACACACGCAGACTAGGGATGGCAATGGGTAGGGTATGGGTAGGGTACTATAGTACCCGTACCCGTACCCGCAATTTAAAAAAATATCCATACTCGTGCCCGTACCCTCTTGGGTATCAAC
Source organism: Cicer bijugum (assembly GCA_037974875.1). Lineage (NCBI taxonomy): Eukaryota > Viridiplantae > Streptophyta > Magnoliopsida > Fabales > Fabaceae > Cicer > Cicer bijugum. The sequence continues at coordinate 8,667,825 of JBBPBT010001178.1, forward strand.
TTTAATACCCGTACCCTTACCCTCTGGGTACCTAAGTGCCCGTACCCATACCCATTACCCACACTTTAACTAAAATAAATTGATAAATAAATATTATTTTGTGATTAAATTTAAAAAGTGTAAATACCACCTATAGTCCCTTAACTTAATTTCAGTTAACGTTTTAGTCCTTTATTTTTTTTTCCCGATTTAGTCCTTTATTTTAATTTTAAGTGACAATTTAATCTTTTATGTTTTAAAATGTTAACAACGTTATCTTTTTTTTACAAAAATTCAAACATTCATCAAAATTTTCAAACAAAACTCATAAATTTAGTTATATTCTTTAATATAAAATAAACTTTATCAAATTTATAACTCAAATCTTCAAATAAACTCATATGTGCCATTTTTTATTTGATTTTGTTAGAGATAAAAATATGAGTTTATTTAAATATTTAAGTTATAAATTTGATGAAATTGCATTATATTGAGGATGATAATTAATTTTATGTGTTTTGTTTGAAATTTTTGATGAATTTTTTGAAATTTTGCAAAAAATAAGGATAAAATTGTTGACATTTTAAAACATAAAAGATCAAATTGTCACTTAAAATTAAAATAAAGGACCAAATCAGGGGAAAAAAAAGAAGATAAAAGACTAAAACGTTAACTGAAATTAAGTTAAGGGACTATATGTGGTATTTACCCATTTAAAAATTATCCAAATATCATAAATTAAATTATAAAATATTAGAAACTAAAATATTTTCAAACTCAAAACATTTCAAATGAACATTTGTTACAATACATATTCAAATATCCATAATAATATTTTATGAAGTTGCAAGTCTTACAACAATATTATTTGAAATCAGTAAAAATAATTTATAAGTTGCAAGTATAATTATAAAGACACAATTAATAAGATATAATTCTTAGTTATAAAGTCGCAATTATTTAACTATTCATCATAATCAAATTCTTAAAAAGTTTGCAAACGTTTATCTTTTGATTTGATTATAAATATTGTAATGGTCCAATGATATTAATAGATATTAAAACATAAAGGAAAACAATTAATTAAATTAAATATTAATATAATAAATAAATAAATAATACATTTAGATAAATGCGGGTGCGGGTGCGGGGTGGGTACTATAGTACCCGTACCCGTACCCATACCCGTTTAATTTTGCGGGTAATTACCCATCCCCGTACCCATACCCATTATGCGGGTTTTTACCCTACCCATTGTGGGTTTTTTTTGCGGGTACCCACTGAGTCTGGGTCTAATTGCCATCCCTAACGCAGACACAAGATATACATGAGGATTGAAATATATATTGCATATAATATTTATAAAAAAAAATATAATAAAAAAACTGTCATATAAAAATCTAATATGGAATCATAATCAAACATCCATTCAAAATATGTTTGTTATGCATCTAAAATTAGACATTAGTGTGAGATATATTTTCAAAATATATATTTGGAATATTAACTCATACAATAATAGTGGCGGCGTCTGTTGGATTATTTCACTTAGATATGAGTTTTACTCTAGGGCGGAATGTGAATTTGAATTTTGTTTTGTTGTTAACAAATGCAAAATTTTTAAACAAATTGCATCAATGTTCAAGTTAGTATAATGTTTGAAGTTGGTGAAAGGTAAAAACAAAACATACCTTAATAAATGGCATAGTGGATTTGAAGAGGCCTAGACACAACTTAATTTGAATATTTGTTTCAAAAAACAATTTGTATTTTTCTTTACGTTCGACTACATAGAAATTTGAATGTTTCATATTATTGTTGCAAATGTTAAATTAGAAAAGGAATAGAATAAGTCAGAAGGGGTAAAATTAATGGTCTTTCGAATTTGTTATAATTTTCTTATTTTTTAAGGAATTTATAATTTGTTTTTCTATTTTATAATTTAGTTCTTTGACTACAATCCATTGTTCCTAAAAATAACGCAATTAATTAGTAATTTGAAAATAAAACAATTTTTATGTGTAATTTTTTAGTTAACGAAATTCAAACATAGTCAAACGATACATGCATTGTCATCACTTGGGTCAATAATATACAACCTTCGTTGAGAAAATAGGCAAGGCCCAAAAAACTATCAAACAATTGTTTTTGAATTTTTTTTATCTTATATTACATATTTATATTCCTATATTTTTTTAATTTTATTTACATTATTCATTTTATTTTATTTTTTAAAAAAATATATAAATTTTCTTTGTTTCTAAATTCTACTTGAATTTTAGAAAATTTAAAAAAAAATTACAAAATACAATTGTGTTATAAAAAATTCAAATTTTTTATATCAGAAAACTAAGTGTAAAGTTTTCTGTAATACATTTGCTTAAATATTTTGATATATAAATTCTGAATTTTTTTAAAATATTGTGTTTTAAAAAAAAATTGATTTTTTTTTATAATTCAATTGTATTTCTAGAATTTCAAAATTTGAATTTCAAAAGGACTTTTAAAATTTTTTGTAACACAAATTTTTCTAGAAAATGTAAAGTAAACATATAAGTGTGGGTCATGAGATAAAATTTTCTGGTCTTTATAACGAGTAAAACTTATCTCCTATCTCTTCAATGATACCATTATTCCAGAATACATTTTAACTTTCAATTTTCCTTTTCATTATAAACATAAAACTTAGATTTTCGCTCATTTCACCACAACTACTTTCAAAATGCCCAAGTTGACTATGAAATTTCCAGAACATTATGTACCAGCCCACTTGTTGATAAGTATGTCAGAACTTATGTCAATATTAATGTATTCCGATAAGCTTGAAACCAAGTTTATCAGAATTGATGGATTTTTATTTTTAATATAATAACTTTTTTAGTTGGTAAATCTTATATATAACGAGACATAGAATAGTACGTGTGGAATGAAACTTTTGTTTTTACTTGACAAATCATTCAATACTAAGGAAATATATAAGCAACTATATTTTCATTTAAAATTTTAAGATATTTAGTTCTTAAATCCTCTTATTTATATTTAGTTTTTAACATGTATGTGAAACTTTATTATATCGGTTTATATGTACATGTTAGTTTGATTATTTGTTTGATTAAAATGAGATGTAATAAGTTAAAATTTAAAATTGATTTATTACATTGAATCAATTTAACAATCAATTCAAAACTAATTTATTATATTGGTTAAATTTGAATAAATCTAACAAGTTACATTCTAAATCACACTAAATTTCATATTTTCTTCGTTACAACAATTAATAAATAAATTAAATATTAATTGCACCGTAGCATTAAATAAGTAGAATTTGAACACTAATATCATTATAGACATAATCGAATTGAACATGTCCCGATCCAAGGAGCCACATGATGACATCAACTATGTTGACAATACATTATATTTAACATGAAAACACACAAAAAATCACAAGTCTGAGCATACATAAAAGATATTAATAATATTAATAATCATGATTAACACAAAAAGATTCATATGAATTAACACAACCAAATCACTTGAATGATTACTATTATTCACCGTCTATGGCCAAAGATTTCACTGTCTGGAGCAAACACGAAATAACACAACAATTTAACGCATTAGCGCCTAAGAAATCATCACAAAGCTGAATGAAACACCTATTCAAAACTCAAACCAATAATTAACATTTAAAAAACACAATGAATAATAAAAAAAAGTTATCATAATAACTCAGAAAGTAAAAACAAACAATTTGACTCAAATTATTGAATAATAACGACTTAATACAAAATGTTGTAGCCATGAGAATATGACATATTCAGAGGTACTGCAGCACACAAACTTGATCAAATTAGTGTTGATCTAGGCATCTAGTAAGTTCAATTTTAGCTTAATTTGTTACGTGTATGATTTTATCCTTCTATATTAGCAAATTTATGTTACACAATTACTTACAATTCTTTTTGCAATGACATGCACATCATCAGATGAGTAATCTTCCGATAGCTTTTGTCGGGATCTCTTCCACTTTTTATGGTGTGATGGTGAAAATGGATGTGCAACTATTGAATTTCCAGATGATTATTGTCTTTGTTTTAATTTTTCGTTCATCAATCTTTCAGTATGAAACTCATATCTCTCACGAGACATTAGGTGGGGGTATTTATTATGAGACTAAATAATTTGTGTTTTCTTTCTTTTCTCCTATTATAAGTATTAAATCAATTAAATATAATATTAGAAATAAATTTATTAAGAGAAACTAAATTATAAATCTAGCTAACCACAAAGGAAGTGTAACACCCCAATTTTTAAACAGCGAGAGTGTATTTTTTTTTCAAAACAAATTCATAAAATAAAGAAATAAATAAGGAAATACCTTTAGATAAATATTTAAGTCAATATAATTTACAAGCAGCGGAATAGTTTTTCGAAATATGAATCCAAAGTATTTACACATCAAAAGTGGTACATGGAACCCATCGAAAATAACATGTTATGCTGACAATATTAGTATAGGTACAGTCTTCCAATTTAAAATAAACACAATTCAAAAGAAATACATTTGTTCCCTCTATGTCAACCTAATCTGATCATTCTACAAAACAAACTAAACACCCTGAGTGATCTCCACGTGCCCCGTAAGATCCTCCTAACATAGCTCCAGTCAGGCGTTCCCATCTACATTCCCATCCACAGGGTACAAATCGGTAGGATTGTCCTGGCTCTCATCTGAGGGCAAAGCCCAGATTTCCACAATAGTTGTAAACGGTCACCAACCGAAATTAACAGTTAACACATAACATTTAAGCTTTTAAATGCACAAAATAACCTTTCAACTTAGCATGTACCTTAAAAGGGTTTTCCATATGCTAAAAGTTCATATAATGCTTGCCAAATAAAAATGAAATCAAAATAAGTCTTAAATCAATCAAGTAATAAACAACTGACCAATCCATTGATGAATCAATTGAGCAAACGATTATCTGACTTAGAGTAAGAGTTTCTACAAAGCAAATTGATTGGGAAATCGATTTGGATGAAGGTTTTTAGTGAAACCTGTACTCTGGGCTTAAATCAATCGATTGGGCAATCGATTGAATGAATAGCTGAGCCCCTGTAAGAAATTCAATCGATTGGCAAATCGATTTGGACCAATTTACTGAGCTACTGTAATAGCCCAAATCGATTGGCTCAATATCTTTTCAAGATTTAAGAAAACAGGAGACATAGCAATCGATTGGGAAATCGATTTCTTAATTGGTTTTATGAAACATATTTACAAAATCGATTGGCACATCGATTTTGTCAAATTAGCTGAGCTCCTGTAATGCATCAAATCGATTGGCAAATTGATTTTTATGAATGGCTTTTCACAGAATCAATTTGGGAATCGATTTCCCTGACTGTTTTTCTAAAACTACACAAACTAACTCAATCACATTCACACACAACTCCAAAACATACCACTTAGCAATTTCAACACAATCACCACGACAACTTGTGCTTCAAAATAGTTTTACAATCAATCATACTTACACACAATATCAATACATAACACTTAGCAATTTCAACACAATTACCACGACATCTCAAGTTCAAACACTCAATCATAAACTTGAATCAAACACGACTCGTGTGTCAAACACCCTAATGCAATGCGTATATGCCAAAATGCATGGACACGAAATTCCAAACCAAAACCCTCCTCGAAGGGCCGTAAATCATAATCGTATCGCCTATCACATGCCAAAGTACTAAATTACCGAGGTGCCACCTATCACGGGTCAGCACGATTTACTAAAAAGCATAAATCATAAACGTACCACCTATCACGGGTCAGTACTGTTTACCGAGGTGCCACCTATCACGGGTCAACACGATTTACTAAAAGAAAAAGCGTAAATCGTAAACGTACCGCCTATCATAGGCCAAAGTACTATTTATCGAGGTTCCACCTATCACGGGTCAACATGATTTACCAAAAACGTAAATCGCAAGTGTACCGCCTATCACATGCCAAAGTACTATTTACCGAGGTGCCACCTATCACGGGTCAGCACGACTTACCAAAATGAAATGCATGAGCATACTCTGACTCTATCTACGTCAATCATTAAGTAAATGCAGATATTAAAAGATTCCCCATTTTTAATACTCATTTAACTCTAACAATTTCACAACAATCGTTAAGTAAACAGAGATGTTAAAAGATTCTTCATTTCTAATACTCATTTAACTCTAACGAGTTTCACTGCAAACATTAAGTAAACAAGGATATTAAGAGATTCCCCATTCTTAATACTCATTTAACTTAAACGATTTTCACAACAAACATTAAGTAAACAGAGATATTAAAAGATTTCCCATTTTTAATACCCGTTTAACTCTAATGATTTTCACGACAATATTAAGTAAACGTAGACATTAAGAGATTCCCCATTCTTAATACTCGTTTAACTCTAATGGTTTTCAAATTCCACACAAAACATACTCAAATATATTCACAAATTCAATCCACAATTCACACCAAAACACATCAATTCATTTTTCCACAAAAATCCACACAAACACATCTCAAATTTCCTAAGTATTAATTATGAACACGTCGAATACGACGACACAAACCAACACAACCCACTACTCAAACACAACAAATTTCATTTACTCAAAATCATACATAAATGAGTTAAATTCATTTTTCACGAAACATTCATCAATATCACCAAAATCCCATATTAGAATTTCACTCATAAAAGCATTAAATTCATTTCCCCAAATCAACACTTCAACCCTAACCAAATTCTTTTCCACACAATCACAGACAAGTCCCTAAATGCAAACTAAAAGTTTGGAAGGAGCCCTTACCTTCACGTTAGCTTTAACGTGCGATTACGGTACCGCGAGTAAATCCGGTAAAATCTCTGCTCGCGACGTCGCTTCCAAAGTTGGTTCCCTAGCACCGTAGCGTGGTAGTGAGCAACTTTCTCCCTTCTATCTCTTCGTGAAACGAAGCTTAGATCTAGATGAAATGGAGGGGTTTGTGTTTGACGGTTTTAAAATCCCTAACACCGTTTTTCTATGTTTTTGAATCAACGAAGAAGTATGAAGCTGAGAAATCCTTGTCTTCTCACCCACTAAGCCTTGAGTTTCTTTTCTTGAACTAAAAGGAAGCAAAGAAAACGAAAGAGGAAGGAGGAGAATGGTGGCTTCGCGAGGCAGAGGAAGAAGGAGAAGTTGTTATGTTTTCTTTCTTTTGCCTTTCTTTCCTTTCTTTTTCTTTTCTTTCTTTTTCCTTCTTTCCTTTCTATTTTCTTTTCTTTTTCCCTCCAACCAAATATATATATATTAATTACTTTTGACAAATATCTCAAAATATCTAGATATTTATTAAATTACCATTTCACCCATAACCTCTCCAAACCACTTTTGTTAAAATATCTACTCTCGTCGCAACTCAATTGACATATACCACTTTTAGAAATCTCGAGACATTTTTAACAAAACTCTCCAGAATTAAATTCTTCATAAAGGATTCACCGTACTTAATTTAATTTACTTATCGACGAGTAATTTTAATCGGGCACCAAAATATCTTTTTGATCCTATAAACTCCAAAATATTAATAACTTTGGCTAAAAGCCTCCAAGTTCAATACCAAAGATACACTAAAATACATAAGGTATACTTTAAAATTATGGGTCTTACAGGAAGGATCCCGTTGTTTCTGAACAAACACCTTCCATATAATTATATGCTACCTTTTCAAGGTCCACCAAAGTAAAACTAAATTCATCAATTTTAACACCACTATTGATGTCAATCCATTTACATTTTAAAAACTGGCACTTTAAATTTAATGAAATCGACATCCCAAATCTCTATAATGGTCTGAAAGTAAGGTACATATGCCTTAACAAGATTTTTATCATTTGTGAGGAATAAAAATGAGTTTGTATTGATATTGACATAGATGTCATTGTCAAGTTTGAAATCAATTCCTCTAGTTAAATTAATTCAATTATTAAATTTAAGCTAATTTGCCTGTTGCTTATATAACGTGGAATTGAGAATCATAAGTCATATTATGAACTTATTTTAGTGCATTTTCCTCTATGATTCAAGCAACACTTTAAAATTCATACCTTAAAAAGGAAGCCTCAAAACCTTTGTACTTTTGAATTACCATAATTTTCAAGCACCACCAATTAACATAACAAAAAATCACACAATTCCAATAACAAATATGAAATTATTATACATAACAAATATGAAATTATTATACACACTTTTTTGTCAGAACAAAACCAATCAATAAGAAGACCAAAACTAAAAATATTCAATAAAGAAAATCTTACCAGAAGAAAATCCATTAGGGAGATTCTTAATGGCACTCAAAAGCACGTTGTTTGAGCCTTTAATATCCTTGCATCGAGGTGAATAACAAGGAATCAAAACAAAAAAACTATCACCATCAGACTCATCATCATCAAAATCAGAACTAAGAGGTTCCAACCACTCAATAGACCAATCTGAATCATTAGATTCATAACCAGACAAAAAACACCAATGACCAACATCACACTCTCTATCAATTATTGTCTCTTCCATTCTCTCTTGTCTTTTCTTTCCAATAATCTTCTTGTAAATTGTTGCGGGCTAAAATTTTGAGTATTTCTCGAATTCAATAGAGTCACCACCAAAATTTATTTTAAAATAGGGAAAATATTGGGAAACCCTTAAAAATAGGAAGAAAAAAAATATGGTATTTGAAACTAAATTTTGAGTTAGGGAGTCGATTATGCGTAGGAAATGTATTAGCACCCTACGACATCCGTTAAAAAATTGGTTACCAATAATTAATCATGCAAGATAAATATTAACTTAAGTATATTTATTTCTCCTTATTATTAAATATGAATAACAATTATTACTATTTTTCTTAGATATGATTTTGGAATAAATGTGTGCTTAAAAAATAAATGAAAAAAAAAGAAATTTTTATTAATGTGTTTGACAAGAATGTGATATTGCTCCTACGTATCACCCGATGCGATGAAGAAATCAAAGTTATCTTGCTCCTAAGAATGTGATCTTGCTCCTTTTAAGAATATTTTTATATTTTTTTTATTTTAAAATTGAGTTTTAAAACCACTCAGTAGTACAACTTGTATCTCAACAACTCAAATATTAAAAAAAAAAATTACATGCAATTAATCAAATTTAAAAAAAGTTGATTATAGATTAATTCATTAAAAAAATAAATAAGTTAATTGATAAATAAAAAAAGAGAGTTTTAGAACTATCAAATTGTACCACTTGTGTCCTAACAACTCAAAGATTAAAAATATGTCACATCTAATTAATCTTTAATATAATATTTATTTGTATTTTTTATGATGAAATTGATATTTAGTTAGGAAGGAAATTAAACCTTTTAAAAAAAAAAACAAAAATAGAAGGGGGGCGGCCGCTTTCTATTAACCAGTAAGTAACAAAAAAAAAAAAATAGAAACCCTTTTCTCAGCCTCAAACCATTCCCAATTCTTCCTCATTGTCCACTCTTTGTACACGATTCTGAAAGCAGAGGGGGAAACATGGGCATACACATCTACCGGAAAAAAGGAAAATGAAAAGGAGAAAGGAAACAACGACAGCGGCCACAACGACAACGACGACTACAACGGCAGCGGCGATGGCGGTTTCGACGATGACATCAGCACAAGTTCGAATCCTTAGTTTTATTTTTTTATGTTTAGCCCATTATGTTTGCTTTTACAAATAAAAAAAAATCTACATTTTTTAAACAAAAGAGTAGTTGTACGGTGAAGATAAAGAAATAAATTTATTGTACAAAAAATATCTTTGCGTTTGTTGTTTATTGTTTGTTAATGATGCATTCATGGTTTTGACTTATTTTGACCTATCCATTTGGTGAGCTTTTTCAATTACAGCTTTAACTTTTCTTTTAGTTTTTTTTTTTTAAAAAAAAAAAACTCAAAAGTTTATCTTTTTGCTATCTATAATATGCACAATGGCTGGCTTATAAAAAAATTATCTTTTTATTTCTCTAATTAGTTACAATAGGTACAAATGTATCAATTGTGCATCAATAGCAGTCAGCATCAATAGAGCAAAGTTTGACAGTGAGCAAGGCAACAACAAAATAGAGGTAAAACTAGAACAACTGGCTTGATTTGATTTAGTTTGACTTAATTTTTAATGTAATTTAATTTGGCTTAATTTGTAATTTGATTTGGTTTTAAAACTCTAATTAGATTTGACATTGTAAATTGACGAGACATAATGAGCTTATTTATTATAATTTGATTTTTAGCTATATTATTTTTATTTCATTATATATATATATATATATATATATATATTCCTTTTTTGTATTAATGATTACAAATATACAAATAAAAAATTGATATATTATAATAAAAATTGATATTATTACTTTTTTTGAATTATTTTTAATAAGTTGAACAAAATTATGGCACTATATAAATACATCAGAGCAAAATCAGAAGTCGAAGTCTAAACAAGGAAGAACATAGTAAAATTTGGTTGAGCTTTTGATAATTGTAATAAATAACAAGTCTATAAAAGTTTAAGCATGTATAAACTAAGACAACTTTATAGTAATTTCTAAACATAGGTCTTCTTCACACATGTCCAGCCCTATTAAGTTCAAGTAGACAACAACATGTGAACTCCAACACCACTACTTGTTACAAATACAATTACATATACTTATCTTACAGTTCCAGGTACACAACAACTTGTGAATTCTTATCCACCTCCATCACCACCATCATCAGGATATGTTCTTGTCACAAATCCTTAGTTTCAACCTCCACCTTCAAACACAAATTCTCAATCTCAAGGTAGTTGATGTGTAGCTAAAACTGAAATTCCACAAACAACACTGCAAACAACATCGAATTATGCTTATAGAACAAAGAGTATAGATTGTTCACAAATACAACAAGGTCGAAACTGTTACAATCCATACTCACTTCAAAACCATGTTGCTTTTGCATTCAATAGTTACTACATAAAGAATCATGCATCAACTTTATCAATAGTTATTCTTGCATCAATTTATGTGATCTACTCTTAAGTTGAATTAATAGTTATCTTCATTTCTTGACTCTTTCTATTACTTCCTTCTTTCAACTTCTTATATACACTCCACTTTATCTAATGCTTTAATTATAGTTTTAAGTAGGCACAACAAAATTTTTACATGTGCAAAAGGGGTAATGTAATTAACCAGTAAATCTGTAAATGCATAAACCAAATGTAACACCTTTCTACTCTCAATTTTAAAATCAGAAAGAAAAAAACTTGATTATATTAAGAATAAAACTCAACTTCAAAAGATCCAACTAATAATTATACAATTCAAGAAATCACGCCTGATATTCAAGTAATAATTTCACCACTTTGGTTTGCAAGAGGCTTCGAGATATCTCTTATGGTCTATAAGTACCTCGTCAACCCTAAATTAATAGTAAAATCCAACAATAAACTATAAATAAATAAATAGGTTCCAAGATGTACCTTTATTTTCACAAGCATGCACACTAATCATTTGACCCCAAACCATAATTATTAATGTAACAAATTACAATTAACACTTACACAAGAAGTACAAAGCAAAAAATATATAAACAAAGCTCATCCAACCAGGTGAAAGGAAACAAACAGAAATATCAAACATTTAAACTGATGAACACGAAAGGAAAATTGCATAGACAAAACTTATTCAACACAAATGCCGAATACTGACTAGTAGCAATAATTATTATCACACAACTAAACCTAACAAGGACTCTTAATATCATTTTTAGGATTGGTTTAACTCAATCTCACAACAAGTCACACCAAAAAAGATGAAAATAATTAGAACAATTAAGTTACATTGAAATTATTTTAAACCATTTTAGATTAATAAGAACAATTACTAAATATTATTAATAAGAACAATCCTTTATTGGATTCCTTAACTCTTTTTGATCACTTGACGTTGAAGATGACAAAACAAAGTCATTCCAATAAGAACCAAGTTCCGTTACTAGGTTAGATTTCTTGTGAAGTTCACATATGAAATCACCTTTATCATTCAAACTTGCTACATTTTACAAGCTTTTTATGTCTCCAGGATCCACTAGTAAATTGTGATTATCATCTTTTCATCCAATAAGATGTTATACAATGTAACACCTCGATTTTTAACAACGCGAGTGTATTTTTTTTAAAAAAAACAAATTCATAAAAACGAAGAACTAAAGAAGAAAATACTTTTGGATAAATATTTAAGTCGTAACACAACGGCAAAAGTCAACAATATTTACAAACAACAAAAATAGTTTTTGAAACAAAACCCAAAGTATTTAAATAGAAAAATACAACGGGGCTATGAGACCTATCAGACATAGCTCATACCCCTGGGGTATTCACGACAGACATGTACAAAAGCATTGCCCCAAGAATTTTAACTTTTCCCACGTCACATCAAAAAGTGGAACATGGACCCATCAAAAGAAAAGACATCAAACAGTTTAAGCATAGATACAATCTTCCAAAATGAAATAAATACAATCACAAAAGAAAGACATCTAGTCCTTATACAACCACCTAATCTGATCATGCTACAAAAACTACACAACCCGAGTGATCTCCACGCGCCTCGCAAGATCCTCCTGACACAGCTTCAGTCAGGTATGACTAACTACTTTCCCATCTCCAAGGTACTAACCGGTAGGATGATCCTGTTTCTCATCTGAGGGCAAAGCCCAGGTTTCCACAATAATTGTAAAGGTCACCAACCGAAATTAACAAATATCACATAGCAAAATTCTTATATTTTCAAATGCTCAAAATAACCTTTCGTCTTAGCATACTCTTCGAAAGGGTTTTCATATGTCCAAAAATGCATAAACAATGTTGAAAAATGAAGTTTTAACAAACTGCACTGTCATAGCCAAATACAACAGAAATAAATGCAGATTTTCAGTTCTAAAATAGCTCTGAATCAATCAACACTTCGAATATTCATTAAATCAATTATGAACACACAATTACATCAAAAATTAATCAACCCAACTTCACACCTTAAAGCAATTACGACAAATCACAACAACAATCGAATATGTATATACAATCATCATAGTATAACAAACATAACTCGCATGTCAAACACTCTAATGCAATGCGTATATGCCAAAATGCATGATTCTAGAATTCCAAACCAAAACCCTCCTCGAAGGGGCGTAAATCATAATTGTACAGCTTCTCACAGACCAGTACTAATTACCAAGGTGCAATCTCTCACGGATCAGTAGGATTTACTAGCGTGCAGTCTCTCACAGACCAACACGATTTTCTAGAGTGCAATCGCTCACAGATCAACACATTCTAGAGTACAATCTCTCACAGATTAGCACGATGCGACAATCCCTGCAAGGATAAGATGAACCAACAATTCACATGACATCATCCCGTGGCCCATCATGCTCACCACTATTACCATGGCCCCATCACGGTCACCATGTACTATGAAATGCATGAGCATACTCTAACTCTTTTCACCATAATCATTAAGTAAATGTAGCTATCAAAAGATTCCCCATTTTTAATACTCATTTAACACTAATGATTTTTCAAATACAACACAGAGCATACTCAAACATATTTATTCACACCAATTTCAATTTCCACAAACACACATAAATCACATTTCCAAATTCAATCCACACAAATTGAATTAAATTCATTTTCCACCAATCCACACATAAATTGAATTAAATTCTCTTTCCACCAATCCATTCAAAAATTTATAATATTAATTATGAACACATCAATTTCACCAAACATGAGTCACTATAATTTTCAAACATTAATCCCCCATATTCAATCTCCAAAATTTTCAACCATAAATCACCACAACAATATTAATATATCATAATTCTCCACACCGCTAACTCGGTGTCAACAGTCTCAATTCCTTTTCGAGACTCAAAGAGCTAACTACATAAACATGAATATTTATAACAATTGGTTCACAATAAAACTAATCCACACACAACAAAATTCCTAAAATTAAATCTTTCTCACACACCAAACTTTTAAAATTAAATAATCTATATTATTTACTTAAAACAAATATTGTCCAAATTTCACATTCAAATACTCGACTATTAAAGCACCGAAATATTTGGGTTAATAAAATACTATAAACTTTTTTTCTTTTTAAACTCAATCAAAGAGTAATTAAAAGAGTAACATTTTAAAGTCTAACCATTTTTAATTTCAATTTGTCTTTTTGCTCAAACTCTTTAACTTTGTTAAAATTTGAACTTTTTCACAACTTTAACAACTCTAAATTTTTCGTAAAATTTCAACTTCAGTTCAAACTCATTTATTTGAAAATAACTCATTACGTAACTCAAACACATAAATTTAATTACCTCCAATTCGCACCAAATTCAATCAATTCAATTTCACAACACATATAGCACATCAATTAAATTTCAACAATTTAAATCTAACTCACCCAATTTCGAAACTCAACATTTTTACACATAAACCACCAAATTTCATCAATTCATTTTCTACAAAATCCACAAATAAATCACATCTCAAAAATTCATAATAATAATTATGAACATATAAATCACACTAAGCTTGAATCACCACAAACCACACCTCAAATTTAAATTCCACTAAATTACACATAATCACATTAAATTAATTTTTCACAAAATCACACCTCAAATACATCAAATTTCTTTTCCACAAAATCACAAATAATGTCCTAAATGCAAACTAAAAGTTTGGAAAGAGCCCTTACCTCCGTTGTAGTTTTAACAACTGATTACGTACGGCGCCGCAATTAATTCCGGTAAAATTTAAGTTTGTGACGTCACTTTGAAAACTAGCTTACTAACACCGCAGCGTGACAATGAACAAATTTCTCTTCTGTCACTTCTCGAAAGAAAGCTTAGAAGTCAAAGAAATATATAGTTTTTTTTTTGAGTTTTTTTTTTTTTTGAGAAAACACTAACAACTGTGTTTTGTTCTCTTAAAACAGAAAAACGAGGAAGAAAAGGGAAACGTGAGCTACTGCTTCCTTTCTTTGCCTTATATATATATATATATTAAAATAATAATAATATTATAATAAAATAATAATAAATATCTAAACAAATATCTATATATTTTTATAAAAATCATAATTATGTCGGTCACCTCACATCACATCACAAATCACTTTTTTTTTTAGAAAAATATCTGCCGTAATTCAATGGGCAGATGAATTTTTCTGAAAAATGCTGCATCTCAGAAATTTTTTCTCTTCGACAAAATATTCACCGTAATTAAATAAAATTATTCATCGAGGAATAATTTTAATCGGGTCTCCAAAAAGATATTTTTGGTATTTAACTCACAAAATGCCATAAAATCGGCTAAAAAGACTCAGAAATTCAACACAAAAGTCTCAAAAATACAAAAATTAGAATTTAAAATTAAGGGTTTTACATTATATATATATAAAAAGAAAATTACCATCTTAACATTTTAATACTAGTAAAGTATAAAATCAATCACAAAAAAGGAAAAGTGTTTCTGTTTACCTTTGGTGGAACATCAACACCTTTTGTGCAAAACACTCTAGCATTATCAACAAGTTTGCAATATCTTGGAAATGCATTAGCAAATATTTTATGAGATTTCAATCGTGAATTCACCCTCACTGCTCTTCTTGTCACAATAGCTCTCCTATTGATAAAATTCCTGTAGAAAATGTTAACCATATCATTACAAAAAATCACACAACAAAATTACTAATATAGTTGAATATACAAGAATATACACATAATGCCTCTAATAACTACAAGATAGCCATCACAAACGACGCCTGTAATTGTTCCATCCTCTACAACTTTTGATCAAAGATTAATGATAAGAACAATTATTAATCTAAGATTAATAATAAGAACAATTAACAATAAAACAATTTTAGATTGCTAAGTAAGAAATAAGAATTATTAGAAAACTATCGGAGAAAACAACAAACACTTGCTCACACACTTCTCGATGGTGAAAGAAATTGACACTTCTCAACAGAAATGCTTCTCGACAAATGGAAGAAGAAGGCAAACAAAATTTGTCGTCAACGTAGAAGTAGAAAAACGTTGTGCTAGACCAACTGGTCACCAACGCTAAAAACTGCAAAGTTCATGCATGAGTGAAAACATAATTTAAGGAAATACAAATTTATGTGTTGATTGTGAAGGAGGGAGTGAAAACATAATGTAGGAGAAAACAAAATTTACTTGTTGATTGTGAACGAGGGAGTGAAAACAAAATTTAGGAAGACCGAAAGCTGAAGTTCATATGAGTTCACGTTGAAGGATGAAGTTCATCTGATTCATGTTGAAAGATGCATGATGAGTTCACATTGAAGGATGAAGGCTAAAGGTTGAAGGATGAAAGCGTTGAAGGGTGAATGATGAGTTTGTGTTGAAGGGTGAAGGATGAAACTCGTGTAGAAGGATAAAGAATGGGTTCGCCCGTGTTTTTCTAATTTTTGGGTTGATTTAAAGAATTTTTTTTTTTGTAAATTATTTGTTAGAACCATCTAATTAATACAACATATCTATCAAAATTTATGATAATAACAAATTTGTTACTGTTTTTTTTTTTTTTTTGTGTAGCATTTTTTTTAGTATGTATATTAAAACAGTTGAATTAAAATATATCTAACAAAGCTTACTATAATAACAAATTTGTTACTACCTTATTTATTATATTGAATATATAACAACACATCTAATATTGACGATGTAACAAAGTTAAAATGCATTAGAATCATATGTTTATTTTTTAATTTCATCTTTGTTCATGTTGATTTTTTATCATATAAAACATCATAAACACTCACCCAATTTTAACCACCTTTTAAAATTAGATAAAATTTATATAATTTTGGTTAAATAAAAAAAAAGATTTTTTTAAGAGAAATGTCAGCGATTACTTTGGTGTCAAATTTCAAATCACTGAAAAAAGTGAACTTAAATATTTGTGTAGCAAACGGTTTTGTCATTTCCTTGAGCTGACTAGCCAACTATATATGTTTTTTCAGCTGTTTGCCTTTTGACTTCATCTGAATATGCACCCACAGTTTTCTCATGTAGTAACAAGTCATTCAAAAACTTACAAAAATAAAATAAAATAAAATAGTAAAGCACTAAAAAGTTACTCCAAATTAATATGGAGAACATTTTCCATTTACTTTTTATAGTCTATGAAGTACAAGTAAAGTACATACCATTTTGATGGTTAGCCAAGAAACAAAACAAGTGGCTGAGAGTGGACAACAGTTTCATGCTTTGGCACTCTCTTCAACCAGCTCGGAGTTTTCAAGGAATTCATGTGAAATTTCTTTTAATTAAAATATTCTCTAACCCATATTTTAACATACTTGTTTTTAAATAATGAAATTAATGTGATTTACACCAAATAAATAAGGAAATCGCGTGATTTAGTTTTACATACATTAATTTCACTCAAGACTAGACAATGTTCTCAAAAGAGCACTTTAAAGAATGTTTTTATGAATATAATATCCAACGACTAATTAGTGTTACTTTTTCATATTTAATTATATTTTAGGTAGTGTAAATTTTGGACTAATTTTTCCTTATGGACATCAATAGATTCAATACCCATCTTTTGTCATAGATATAAAAAACGTCTTTATTTTTTTTTTTTTACAATTAATAAATGTTTGTTAAAAATATATCTAATCTAGTAATTAAACACATTTTAAAATGAGTTTAATTTATATATACCGTGTATTTTATTTACATGTGCAGCTAATCCTATCCTATCATATAGATATTTGTAATATTTGTTGATATGTTTTATCAATTAACATAAGAGAAATGCTAACATATATAAGGGTATGTGTAATTTTTTTTTTAATCCCTTTACACATATAAATTAATCTTTTTAAAATAGTATATATTTGAACATAGCCCATGTTTTGTAGATTTAATTTTTTGTTTTGGCTAATATTTGTTTTGTTTAAGTGAGATGTCGATAAGCCCGATGTTGGCAGCTACAACAAGGTCCAATGGTTGGTAGCACAAATTTCATAGTAAAGGCCATTTGTTTGTGTATATATATGTTTGTGTTACTTTCATCTGAAACCACATTAAGCATTTGCAGTGTCCATTACTAAAGACAGCTAGCACACAAGCTGATTTTGGTATTTCACTTCATTTGAATCTTCTTCTTTGTCTCTCTCTTCTTCTATACTTAATTAGGTGAAAAAAAAGAAACAAAAAAACTACTTCCTCCTCATATGCAACTATATATGAATTCTCTCATTTATATATAGTAATTTCATTCACTAATAAGACACTAACCATGGTATGTATCCTCTCTTTGACTTATATGGATTGTAATTAAGTGATGTATAGCTTGGAATGCATATTTCTATATGTTTATCAATTAATGTTAGTTATATTTACTTTCTATATTAGTATAATGTTGTTGATATTGTCATGCATTTCTCCTCAAGTTTTGTTTTTATAAATATTAATGTATAATGATTCGTAAAAAACACAAAAGAATTTGTGAATAAATATTACTTGTTATATTAGTATTTTCTTTTTTATTAGAGTTTAAAATTGCGCTCAAATATAATTGATGCGTTCTCAAAATCAATAAAAACTTGATGTTTTTTTTTTTATTAAAAAAAAAACGTTTATGTTTTAGTTTATATCATGATTGCATACCTTTTTTTGGTATAAACCTTAGAAGCATACATGTGATTAATTTGCAGGTTCTAATGCCCCTAATGTTTGGTTCACTAGTGAAGCTAGCAAAGGCACTAGTGTGTGAACCTACTTCCACTCTCACAACCATTCTCTATTATGGCAATTTGCTTCCTAGAAATCTTAACTTGGAGAGATTAGTACGAAGTGAATTTCTTCACCAAGAAAACTATTTCTTTCATTTTCTCATTACCATATTGAGGTGTGTTTGGTAATTAGAAAGACACTATGAATTAAATTATGTGAAAAATTAAGTCTTTGAGTATCTGACGGTTAGAATTGAAAGAAATATCTATCTTTAATATTCAACAATGCCGGACATATGATTACTTTTTAGTAGATGAAACACGTGGAAAAAAAAAAAACAAAACAAAATATGTACTTTTGAGTTACTCCATAGTGTAACAAAGTGACTGTCTTTGAAAGTTGTAATGTATGTAGATGTTTTGATGATAGTTTCCAAAGACACATTTTTTTTCTACCATGAGTTTCTATTTTATTGTTCTCTTTTGCATTATCTCTCACTCCATTGTATAAGAGTTATTTAGGAAAAAAAATTATCTTAAATGTTATTATCAATTTTTAATACAATTTTATTATTTTACTTTATATTAATGATAATAGAAAATACATCAATAATTATGATAAATAATTTAGTAAAATAATTTTTTTTTCTTTAAATTTTTTACATTTTTTAATATGTTTATAAAATTTTTTAAACACATTCATTATTGTGAGACAAAAGGAGTCATTATTATATTATTAATACATATGCATTGTGGATTTCATCAACGGGTGGATATAGGATTGAAACTCTATGTTAACGTATTCGGGGTTGATGTTTTCAATACAACTAATAGCTTAGACTGATCGATGAAACTGATTTCAGAATTTTAATAGTTTGAAAATTTTAAATGCTACCATAGATGAAAACGTATACTAAACTACAATAATGTTGGATTTTTGTAATTTTTCGTCCAAAATAGTAAAAAATATATTACTTTAGTGTGAAATGTAATTTATCATTATAGACGTCTCTACTTTGAAATTATTGTCCTTTTTTTTTTATAGATTTTTAATGGCAGTTTGGCTAGTATTCAATGAATATTATGAATGAAAAAAATAATGATTTATAATTATTTTTTTCAATGAATATAATTTTATTTGAAATATTATTGTGTACTAATTAAATGTAGACTCCTTTTTTTTAGTAGAGCTCATAAATTACGTTTTTAATAAGACTAAAATTGCACACTAAATTTTTCATGCAAAGACATGACAAATTTAAATTTCAAAATAAGGAATTTTTTTTAGAAAGATAAATAATTGTTAATCTAAAAAAAACCTATTTAAAACTTTAAATTATGTTAAAAAATCTATGATATAGTTCTGCCATAAAAATATATACAAAACTATGAGTCTACTTGGATGTTGGTAGGGGTGGGGGATATAGTTTTAGATAAATCAAAATGTAATTAAATATGGACATAATATATATATATAAAAAAAAAAAAGTTTATGTGATTAGGCATAGTATTAGTTGTAGCCTTGCCGATTTGGGTATTACTTTTACCAGTCTCATTGTTGCTTTTCACACCCTCTTTTCTGTTAACTCTCACCCCCCACATTTTGAATCTCTTTTTGAGATGCTATCCTATACCCCCTTCAACGTATTTTTGAAAATCCAATACTATTTCGGAACAAAATTTAATAATACCGAAAGAAAGAACCAATTACTGGAGAAGATTAACTTGTCGAAGAAGACAAAATCACTTGTGAAAAATCACGTTTTTTTATTTCACAATGAAGGTGGTGTAGGTTAGGAATGTTTGAAATGCAAGTAATAAGACTACACAAAATTTCTAGTTAACTACCATTTTAGAAATTGATTTTAATTCGTTTGCTAAATGAATGACCAAATTGCAAAAGTCTTCAAATCATTGGTCCATAATGTGTAGCGACCATTTTTAAAATTGTTGGCATCTAAATGAGAGGATGTGTGAAAAGTAATAAAAAGTTTTACTGTGTAATGTCACTCTTATACACTTCTATATTTTATTCAAACTATTAATTTTATAAAAAAAAATTTAGAACACATTTTATTTTTAAAAAAATTAAACTTTATATTGAAATACTGTGTATTGGACTTTTTTTTATTTTATTTTCAAATTTTTCAGTATACAGTTTAAATTTTCAAAAATACATTTGTGTATAACAAAACTTGGAAACAGTTTTTTGATACACAAATAACATATCTATGTATTGAAAAACTTGAAAAAAGTTTTCAGACACACAAAGGTTAATCTTAAACCCTACTAAAATACACTTGTGTAAAATTTAGAAAAAAAATTTCGATAAAA
>JBBPBT010001178.1:8698765-8738846 GCA_037974875.1 Cicer bijugum
GATAGATAAAGATATCACTAATCACATTATTAAAATTAAGTCTCAAAATACATTGACGGAGAAAAAATTATATATTTAAAAAATTGAGTATTAAAGTTGTGTATTTAAAAATAGAAAATAAAAATTATAAATTTGACAAATTTGAGGGACTAAAACAATAAATAAATCTAGAATAAAATATAAATTAAAAAACATTTAAAAAACTGATATAATTTTTAACCAGATACATCAACTTTTCAAATACTATATTTTATTTATATTTGGTTTCGGATTATGTAAGTCATATTTAAATTATTTTACCTTGAACTCTAGAGACTAAGTGATGATTTAATAATTGATTAGTATTAAGCTATTATACAACTAACATGTATTGATAAATACATAAATTGACTAATAACAGGGGAGGCCTATGTCTGATAACAACAGAGACAATATAGTCAACATTGGAGGAGAACACCAATACAGTAGTGATGATGATGATGAAACAAGCACAGATACATCATCACATCATGGAAGAAAAGATAGTTCAAGTTCATTTGGAAGCATATCTGAGGATGATCATAAAAAAGTAGCACAAGAAATCAAAAAACCAAATTCATTTTTGCTCATTCCACCACCTTACCTCAAACAAAATACTAATAACAACAAAGGTGAAATCAATTCCAACAAAACAACAAATTCAGAAACACAACAAAAGACTGATTCAAGTGGAATGAAACCATCAACTTCCGATGAGACAATATCATCATCACAAGGGCTTGCACAAATACGGGGCGACACGTGGCGTGTGCCTACTACTCTGCCAGATTATGATGATCTCATAGCCCGTCTCAAAGCTTTCACAGGAAGATCATAGGAAAAACCTTTAGAATCATAGATATGTGCAAATGTAAAGTTTCTTATATTATGAGTTCAAAATTAATTTCTCTATGTATATACGTGTGCATATGAGAATAAAAATTGGAGAAAATATATTAGCTTATTAACCACTTGACAACCTTGCTTTTTCTTTTCTATTTGATGCTCCTACAAAAATCAGATTCTCTCTCTTTTCCCACAAGCAATAAAAAAATCGAACCCGAATAACAAAACAACATTCTCCACTAAAACGACAGCGTCTCATTTCCTTGACGCCGAAGTTTCCAACCATTCAACACCCACACTCTCACCCCTCACTATAAACCCAAACAAAATAATAGAAAATAAAAAATAAAAATTAAGAAGCGAAAAAGAAAATGGGTTGCTCCGAATCAAAAATGGAGAAAAAAGAAACCATAACAGACAGCAAAGACCGTAACTACTTCATGAAACAGACAGTTTCCTTCCGTAACAACTTCGCATCCGCCCACTCCTCCTACGCCGCCTCACTCAAAAACACCGGCGCCGCTCTCATCGACTTCGCTCAAGCCGGCCAACACCAAAACTTTCAATTCTCTCCTTCCTACGATCTTGCTCCCTTGCCTCCTCCTCCTCTTCCTAATTTTCCCGCCGCTCTCCGCCGTGCTATCACCATGCCGGATATTCAATCCGATACCGTAGAAACCGCCGTGGAAGAGGTTGATGATGAAGATGAGGAAACTGAAGGACGTGGTTTTAATGAGAGGAAGAATTGTGTGATTCAGGTGTTGAGTGAAGTTGATAGTCGTTTTATATTGGCTTCTGAAGCTGCTCGTGACGTTTCCATAATTCTTCAGGCTACTCGTCTTCACTTTAGTTCCAAGTTTTCTGATACTGGAGGTAACCATAAAAATTCATTCTTATTCCTTTATGTTTTTTTTGCACAATTTTAAGTGAAACAACGAGTTCTGACATATAATTTATAGCTTAAATAACGCATGTGTCCCTTAATTTTTTATTTTTTATTGATTTGATTTTTTATTTGATTTTAATTAATAATGTGATTTTTTATGTTTTAAAATGTCAACAATGTTATATTTTTTTTTGTAACAATTCAAAAAATTCATCAAAATTTTTTAAATAAAATCAATAAAATTAATTATCATTTTCAATATAATGCAATTTCATCAAATTCATAACTTAAATATTTAAATAAATTTATGTTTTTATCTCTAACAATCTCAAATAAAAAAATTAAAATATGAGTTTATTTAAATATTTGAGTTACGAATTTGATAAAATTTGTATTATATTAAATAATATAATTAATTTTATCGGTAAAAATATAAAAGATTAAATTATCACTAAAAATTATAATAAATGATCAATTGAAAAAAAAAGATAAAAGACAAATGTTAACTGAATTAAGTTAAGAGACCACAAATGTATTTAACCTAATTTATATTTGACAC
Source organism: Cicer bijugum (assembly GCA_037974875.1). Classification (NCBI taxonomy): domain Eukaryota; kingdom Viridiplantae; phylum Streptophyta; class Magnoliopsida; order Fabales; family Fabaceae; genus Cicer; species Cicer bijugum. The sequence continues at coordinate 8,701,075 of JBBPBT010001178.1, forward strand.
ACCTTATATTTAAAGTGTTGGTTAAGTTTATAAAATTTATATTTGACATTAAGCTCGACTGTTAATTTTACTAAACACATCAAGTTCAACCAGCTATATTCTTCGCTCATTCAATATGAGCTAAACATGTGTCATTTTTTTGTGGTTTTTCTAAAACAAATTATATTTGGAGTTGTAGTAAAAATAAAGGCAAAAATGTTGTTAAGATCTTAATAGTGGATCATGATAATTTCACACTTCTTTAAGTGCATTATTTTTCTTTTTTGTCTATAGATGAGATGATATAATTATATCAGAAACTCACACACAACTATGAGGATTTGGGTTCAAACGAACATGATGTCCAATCTAATAATATTGGTATTTTGTCGGTTGAATAAAATGAAAGAGAAACAAAGTGAATACCATATCATGAAAGTATATTATGGTAGTAATACATATGTAAACTCAATAATGATTTCTTTGATGGACATGAGAGAAATACAAAGAAGCAAAATAACTAAATCAAATTTTAGAACACTTTAATGCACTTGTTAATTTGTAATCAATTCTAAGTTGAGAGGATGAAAGGTAGAAAGAATAAGGAATGAAAAGAATCAAAATCACTTTATTTCTTGTATATCAAGTAACTGGACTAGTTTGTATTTATATCAAAGCACATGTTAGATAAGCTGTTGTAACTAACTACTTACAGCCACTAATTAACTTCTAAGACTTCCTAACTACCACTTTGAATTACAATTTAAACAAAAACTACTAACATAAAATAGAAATAACTGAATCGTTTTGACTAGTAACTGACTGATTGTAACACTAACCATGAGTCCATGTGTGTGTGAGTGGAGTTAAGAAGAAATAGATCCTTAGTTTTGAATTGTAATTGTACTTTTCTTTTTTAGGACATGTTGATTACTCTGCAAGGGTGATGCGAGTTGTAACATGGGACCGATCCTTTAGAGAAACACCAAATATGGATGAAGTGAAAGATGATTTTGACTCAGAGAAACATGAAACTCTTGCTACGGTATTAGACAAGTTGCTGGCATGGGAAAAGAAACTTTATAATGAAGTTAAGGTAACTTGAGTAGAAAGTTATGTGATAGAAACTAGCTAGGACTTTAATTTAACCTATTCCCTTATTTAAATATGATCATGTAGCTGTAATTAAGTAGGGTCCAAACATTTCTTGTTCTATTCTGAATTTTGCAGCTGAATATTGTTTAATAGGCTGCTGAGTTAACAAAATCTGAGTACCAAAGAAAGGTTGCCACTCTCCACAAGCTAGAAAAAAGAGGTACAAACAATGAAGCATTGGAGAAAGCAAAAGCAGCCATCAGTCATTTGAATTCAATGTACACTGTAGATATGCAATCATTGGATTCAACCGTCTCTGAGATAAATCATTTACGTGATCAACAGTTGTACCCAAAACTTGTTCAGCTTGTTGATGGGTGAGTTATTATTTGATATTTAGGAGTTATAAATTATAAGTGGAATGAATAAGCCTTGAAATAGTTTTTTATTTTTTTGAATGGATATATTTATCCCTGAAATAATAAAATGTCATTCGAGCTATTAAAGACTATGACGAGACATGTCAGCATGTTACATTGATCCTACCTCAATCTCAATTCACTAGAGGTTAATTTGCCTTTGTGCAATGATTAATTTACAGACAAATTAGTCCTTAAGAGACTTAAGTTTCATTGAAAATTAATCTCAAGTGTTGTGACATTATTCTAAGTCTTAAACCTTGCAAGTGTTATGCAAGTCATCAGAAGTAGAGTATAAGACTAAAGTTTTATTTTTTTTTATCAATTACAGGATGGCCACAATGTGGGGAATCATGCATTCCCACCATGAGCAACAGTTGAATATTATGAAGTTATTGAGATCATTGGATTCTCAATTTCCTTTGGAAACAAGTGAACACCATCATGATAGAACATATCAGTTACTACTTGTTATGCAAGAATGGGAGTCACAGTTTCAAAAGTTGATAAACAATCAAAAGGGGTTCATAAAAGCCTTATACACTTGGTTAAAACTTAATCTTACACTCCTTAATGATACTGATATAAAGGAAAATATTTCTTCACCAAAAAGTTGTCCTATACAAATCCTTCTTCATGCTTGGAATGATCGTCTTGAGAAACTTCCTGACGAATTTGCTAGAATTGCCATAACAAACTTTGTTGCTGCGGTAGATTCTCTTTATCATCGACAACAAGAAGAGTTGGTTCTAAAGAGAAAATCTGATGAGATGCGAAAGGAGTACACACGGAAAAGCACACAATTTGATCAGTGGGAGAGCAAATATAACAAAAGGAAAAGACTAGATGAGTTTGATCCAAATAGAACAGAAGGTGATTGTAATGAGGCTGATGAGGTTTTTAAGGAGAAGAAGAGACTTTTGATTGAACTAGAGAAGAGGTTGGATGAGGAAAAAGATGCTTTTGAAAGACATTGCTTACATGTTAGGCAAAAATCTTTAAGGTGTCTCAAAAATGATTTGCTAGAGCTCTTTAGGGCTATGACAGATTTTTCGCTTGAATGTTCTAAAATGTACAGTGAATTAAGTTATGTAGTGCATAAATTAAAATTGGCACAAAGCTCGTCGTGAGAATTGGTTTGTGTATTAATTTTGTGGAAGGAGAAGTAATGATATAGACTATTATACTTATTCTTGATATCTTTTGGTTGGAGTTGTCGCCTGAAACTACTTGTCGTGTTAAATAAACTCACATTAAACATAGAAAATATATATTTTTTCTCAACAAACATATCACTTTATCTTTTATAGAATATATTTTTATTTTATTTTAGTTTTTGTAAATATATCATATTTTACTTTTAATTTTTTATACTTTAGTTTTTCAAATATAAATTACATAAAGACTAAAATAAATATGAAATACGTTATATTATCGATTTTAACATAACCAAATATTTAAAAGTTTAAAATAAAATAATAAAAATCAAAAGCAATATCTGATATGTTTGTGAAGATGGAAAGAAAATTATTAGAATAAAAAGCAAAAAGGTTTTGAATTTCCAAATAATGTTTTAAACTTATGAAATATATGTATAGTCTACCTAGTGCATGGTATGATAGACTTAGTAACTTATAGCTTAAAAATAACTTTGAAAATATACTTCACCCCCTTCTTGTGTTTGCACCTTCGTTATCTTGTTTCAAAACCTTTACACAAATAGCAAAACTAAAAATATTGGGTACAATTCATGTGGTATACTTTTAATGTATTCTTTGGTGAAATTATAGAATGAACTTTCTTCTAATACACAGATAAAATACTTATAGTTGCTAAAGTTTATAATTTTTTATAGAAGTTTACAAATGAACCAAATTTATTACATAATTAACCACTAAAACTTGTCGTCGAAGATTAATAGGCTAAAGAGACCGATAACCATGGTTGTCACAATCAACGCCTATTGCCAATGGAAAAATATTCCCGAGGTTAAGGCCATTAACATAGCTGGAATAAAGAAGTAGTCATTCTAGCAGTGGCTCCACTTTGCTGAAATAAATGTCATCTCTATGGGATACACTATTACTGAACAAGGTATTTTCACTTCTGTTAAACGGAAATTAAGTGAAATGATCTCATCAAGAAGTAAGGGAAAACCGACAGAGTTAAAAAAAATGCCAACCAATATTATTTTAAGACGAAGACCTGCTCCATAGAGTCACAAATTACCTAATTCTTTTCCTCGTTTGAGCACTGATGGAAAATTGTAGTGCTCAAGATACAACTTCATGTCTTTCAAGATTACTAATGAGAGTGCAAACTACCAAAGGATAATGCACAAGATATTTGAAAACCAGATCAGGAGAAGGTTCGAAGTATATATGGATGGAATGATAATTAAATCCAAAGAGGAACCCAACCATGTTATCGATTGAAAATAAGTTTTTGCTGAGGTGAGAAAGTTCAACATGAGACTCAATCCGGAAAAATAAACATTTGGTGTTAAAGCTTGAAAGTTCTTGGGTTTCTACCTCATTGGAAGAGAAAAGACATCCAAAGACTCAAAGAAATGAAAGTGTTATAAAGAAACAAATGACAGTCAAATACAATAAAATGGCAAACTCATGCAAACTTGAAGTAGGAGACTTAGTCCTCTGAAGAGCATATGCCAACCTAAAAAATGTTGGACAAGAAAATATAAAAAAAAACAGGGTTGAAGCATATCGAATTCATTCAAATACGGGAACATGAGCGTTTACCTTAGAAACCTTAGAAGGGAAACTCTTCCTAATAACATGGAATGCAACAAAAAATAAAAGAAGTATTACTGTTGAAGTACAAAATATGAACAAAATGTTAGGCAAATTTGACATATGATACATATTCAATGAAAAATCCGTCTTCGTTTGCTACTTTTCTAGAGTAGAATATTTCAAATAAAGTGGCTCAAAGCAATCAACACTCTAAAAAGATCATAAAAGGGACCATGACAAGGTCACCATATATTATATTGTGACCATAAGCCAACAAAGACATCAAAACATCACAATTTTTGCAACAACCAGCAATGCAAATATTATAATAAAAACTGAAGATCTTAAAATCTAGGAAACAAAAAGATTAAAATTACACCAAATGAAATCAAGTGTCCATGTTCTTTTTCCTGACTTCAATAGCTTTCGTATAGTCAATCCCATATGTGGTAAAGACGAGCCTAGGGGTTGACATTCAAATTTGAAAAATGGCATTCTCAAATGAATATTTGGCTACCACATATAGGTTTTGTTGGAAATGATGGAATATAAATGACATTGATGATGGCTTTTAAGATGGTTGTGAATTGAAAAATGAGAACTCCCACACAGGAGGGAATACACTCATTTAAAGCCTTTATAAGGTGTTAGTTTCACACTTGGGTTGGGCCCCAAGGGGTACCCCAATTTTGTGAAGGAGGGAGAACGCAAGCAAATGGACCACCACACGTGCGCGCGCCGGCCCGGCAAGGCAAGGCAAGGCAAGGCAAGGCTTGGCTTGGCTTGGTGTAAACACGTTTTCTTATGTTGCCCGGTCAATAATGGAAGTCAAAGCACGTTTCCTAAATTTGAGGCGCAGTCAGCTGATGGACTCAGTGCCTCTTGGATCCAGTTATTTCATCGGTGGCATTATTTATTTTTCAAAAGCAATTTTCGGAAACAACAATTTTAAGACGCTTTTCAAACTGCCATGTCTACCGACGAAATTACTGGAACAAGTTCTTCTGCTTCTGACTTCAACAAACCGTTTCGGTTTGAGGGCAGTCACTTCAAACGTTGGCAACAAAAGATGTTATTTTTTCTAACCACAAAGAAACTTGCCAACGTTCTGAAGGATGATATCCCTGTTGTTCCAGAAAAAGCTGAACAAACAGAAAAGGATAAGATAGCTGCTGAATTAACCCAATGGGAACATAATGATTACTTATGTGAGAATTATATTCTTAATGGACTTGCTGATGATCTGTACGATTACTACAGTTCCGACAGCAATACTGCTCGACAGGTTTGGGATGCTCTAAAGAAGAAATATGATACTGAGGAAGCTGGAGCTAAAAAGTATGCAGTGAGCCGCTACCTCAAATATCAGATGACAGATGACAAATAAGTGGAAGCTCAGTCTCACGAAATCCAGAAGATAGCTCACGAGATAATCACTGAAGGTATGTCCCTAAATGAACAGTTTCAAATTGCTGTTATTATTGACAAACTGCCCCCTGCTTGGAAAGATTTTAAAAATTCTCTTAGACACAAAACCAAAGAATTTTCACTTGAAAGCTTGATAACTCGCCTTAGAATTGAGGAGGAATCTCGGAAGCAAGACCAGAAAGAGGAAGTTCTTCTTGTGACAAAAAAGAAGAAAAAGAAATTCATAGGAGCAGTGCTGAAGCCAAACGACATACAATTAAAGAATCAGCATCGCTCTTCTAAGAATAGCAACAAGACTGGGAACCCTCCAAAGGTCCCTACTGCTAGACAACAACCACCACCTAGAAATGGCCCTCTTCCTTTTACTTGTTTCAATTGTGGGAGAGAGGGTCATATGGCACGCAAGTGCAGGACAAGCCAGGCCCTGCAAATCAGGCTAACTTGACAGAAGAGCAATTCATTGCTATGATAACTGAGATCAACCTTGTAGGTGGATCAGATGGATGGTGGGTAGACACTGGCGCCTCTCGCCATGTCTGCTATGATCGTGCTATGTTTAAAACATACACGGATGCTGAAGATAAGAAAGTGTTGTTGGGAGATTCCCACACCACTAATGTTGCTGGTATTGGAGATGTGGAACTAACATTCACATCAGGAAAAACCTTAATTCTGAAGGATGTCATGCATACTCCAGAAATAAGGAAGAATCTGGTTTCGGGGTTTCTTCTCAACAAGGCAGGGTTCACTCAATCTATAGGGGCAGATTTGTACACCATTTCTAAGAATGGTATTTTTGTAGGGAAAGGGTACGCCACTGATGACATGTTTAAATTGAATGTTGAATTGAATAAAATGTCTCCTTCTGCTTACATGTTGTGTGATTTTAATATTTGGCATGCTAGACTCTGTCATGTGAACAAAAATATTATTTCGAACTTAAGTAATTTAGGTTTAATTCCAAAGTTATCCCCAAAAGATTTCGAAAAATGTGATTTTTGTAGTCAAGCTAAAATAACAAAGAAATCACATAAATCAGTAATTAGAGAATCTGAACCCCTCGATTTAATACATTCTGATATATGTGAACTTGATGGAACACTGACTAGAAATGGAAAACGTTATTTCATAACTTTTATTGATGATTGCTCTGATTTTACTTTTGTATATCTAATGAAAAATAAAAGTGATGCGCTTGACATGTTTAAGATCTTTATAAATGAAATTGAAAATCAATTTAATAAAAAGATTAAGAAGTTTCGTAGTGATAGAGGAACAGAGTATGATTCTAGTTTGTTTAATGACTTTTACAAAACCCATGGAATTATACATGAAACTACTGCACCGTATTCACCTGAAATGAATGGTAAAGCTGAAAGAAAGAATAGGACTCTTACTGAATTAGTTGTTGCTATTATGCTTAATTCTGGTGCTGCATCTCACTGGTGGGGGGAAATTATTTTGACTGTATGCTATGTTTTGAATAGAGTACCAAAATCTAAAAGCAAAACATCTCCTTATGAGATAATGAAGAAAAGGCAGCCCAACTTGTCTTATCTTAGAACATGGGGTTGTCTGGCATATGTCAGAATCCCTGATCCCAAGCGAATTAAACTCGCTAGTAGAGCATATGAATGTGTTTTCATAGGATATGCTGTAAACAGTAAAGCGTATAGGTTTTATGACCTAAATGCGAAAGTGATCATAGAGTCAAATGATGTTGACTTCTATGAAAATAAATTCCCTTTTAAATCAAGAAATAGTGGGGGCAGCGAACCCAATCAAGTCCCAATGATAAGAAACACTGAGAGCAACAACCAAGACGAAACAGAACTTCGAAGGAGTAAGAGAGTAAGAGTTGCTAAAGATTATGGACCAGAATATATGGCTTATAATCTAGAAGAGGATCCTGCAAATCTTAAAGAAGCTTTGTCATCTTTGGATGCAGATTTATGGCAAGAAGCTATAAATGATGAAATGGATTCTCTAGAGTCTAACAAGACCTGGCATTTAGTAGACTTGCCTCCTGGTTGCAAACCTATAGGTTGTAAATGGATTTTGAAAAAGAAACTAAAACTCGATGGATCTATTGACAAATACAAGGCTCGCCTTGTAGCCAAAGGTTTTAGACAAAGAGAAAATATAGATTTCTTCGACACTTTTTCACCAGTCACTAGACTAACATCCATTAGAGTGCTAATATCACTGGCGGCTATTCATAACCTGGTGATACACCAGATGGATGTTAAAACAACATTTTTAAACGGTGACTTGGAAGAAGAAATCTATATGGAACAACCTGAAGGTTTTGTAATTTATGGACAAGAAAACAAGGTCTGTAAGTTAGATAAATCTCTGTATGGTCTTAAACAAGCCCCTAAGCAATGGCATGAAAAATTTGATAACTTAATCTTGTCGAATGAGTTCAAAGTAAATGAGAGTGACAAATGCATCTATTACACATATGAAAATAACATTTGCACTATCTTATGTCTATATGTAGACGACTTGCTCATATTTGGTTCAAATATTCATGCTGTAAATAAAGTGAAATCATTGTTGAGTGACAACTTTGAAATGAAAGACCTTGGAGAAGCTAGTGTAATCCTTGGAATTAAGATTACTAGGTCAGAAAATGGAATTTCTTTGGATCAATCTCATTACATTGAAAAGATCCTAAAGAAATATAATTACTTTGACTGTAAACCTGCTTGTTGATGACTCTTCATCATATGCATAATTTCTATTGATTTTAGTCTTATTTATCTTTAATCATTAGTTAATTTAATGAGTTATTTAATATATTTTGTTGATTTTAGTTATTTGATTTAATGAAATGTTTTTGTTCTTATTTGCTTAATTAAGTAGAGATTTTTCGTAGTTTTGCGTTGTTACTTTGTTTTAGTGCAGTGCTGAATTTTGGTGAGAAATCAACATAACCTATATGGAGTATTTCAGCAATATCTGGAGTTCTAGATGTCCAATTGGAGTCAATCCAAGTGCTAATGAAAGCTAAGATCCATATCTACAACTTTCATGAAGACACCGAGACCAAATTCAGACTCGAAAGATGAGAAAAATGCAAAATACGTCAGACAGCAGATGCTGTGCGCTTGGAGCGCGCCCTGCGCGCCTGGAGCGCATTTCCCGCTGTTTAGTACTGCTAACGCGCGCCTGGGGCGCGCCCTGCGCGCCTGGAGCGCGTGACGCGCATCAGCAATCATAAAAACGCAATTTTTTACTGTTTTTTTTTGGATCTTTTTGACTCTTGGGAACTTGGGAGACTTGTGCCCTAGCGTGGAAACTCAAAGACGGCCGTTTCTAACGCCATTGAAGCAGTTTTATCAAGAATCATCCATGAATCATTCTTGTAATTCTTCTTTAATCCTTATCTTTTGTATCTCTGTCATGAGTAACTAAACCCTATTTGTTAGGGATGAGTGTAACCAGATGAAACCCTTATTTTTCTGATTTGATTTCTAGTTATATGAATGAGTTTATTGAATTGTTTTTCTCATCTCTGTGCTTAATGCTTTTTATTGCTTGATCAACATTAAAATGTTCTACGATTTGTATTTTGAAACGGAAGTGGAATTTACGAATGCTTGAGATGAGAAATTCATGAATTTGTAGTCTAGGGATAGATGCAGGTCATGAAACCAATTAAATTAGTTGCAAAGCAATAATTTACAAGAGAATTTCTATACGGTAATGCTTAATTCTAATCTTAAATCCACTAAGGAATTAGGGGTTACTTTGGAATTAAAGGTTCTGTCACTAAGACATTAGGGCAAGAATAATAAAGAGAATTCGGTAATAATTCAATAAAGGAATTCAGTAACTAGGATCAAATTAGACACCAAGGTTGGATTCGAAGTGAAACTCATCCCTGACATTTTTCTCATTATAAAAGATCAATTTTATTATTGTTGTTAATTTCAAACATTATTTCAATCAACTTGGGAACCTTTTTGTTCAATTTTAGTAATTAAATATAATTCAATAGTAAAACGCAATCCTTGAGTTCGACACTCGGTACTACCGTTTTATTATTACTTGCAACGATTCAGTACACTTGCTGAAACACTATCAAGTTTTTGGCGCCGTTGCCGGGGACTGCCATATCACTATTGAGTTTAATTTATTTACTTAATTGAAATTTTTTGCTTTGCAATAAAATTTTTTATTTTTTATTTTTTAAAAAAATTCTTTTATTTTCTATTTCTATTTGTTGAACTTGCTAATGTCATGTCTAGTGGTTTTTCTCTTCTTTGTTTGAGATAACTATGCGCTGTAGAGCATGGAAGATTATGATGATGATATTCTACTACAATTATATGAAGAGTGTGATACTTGTCTTATATCGGGTATATGTCGCATGATTGAGGGGCAAATCTTGAGCCATTCATTTTTAAGATATCACCCTCAAATCCCTCCGTGGAAGCCTCTTAGATGTGACTTTTGCGGAAAAGCACATAAGAATGGACGTTGTTTAGATGACCTTGATGAACTAATAGAATATGAAGACTTTTTTCTCAAAGTTACAGAAAACATCGAGTGTTACATTCAAAAGATAAATTGGGAACAAATTCTACCTCCTAAAATTCTATCCAAAGAATCGGATGATAAAGACTTTCACGTTACGAATGTTTTGGTTGAATTCATGAAGAATAACATGGTTTCAATTGACAAATTTGAAAATCAATGTGAGAGGTTATTTGAGCAAGTGGCTAAGTTTGAGAAGATGGAGGAGAAGTTGAAGATTGAAGATAATTTCATTGTTGTGGTAGAAGAAGATAAGCAAGAGGAAAATATGAACAAGGAAAAGAAAAAAGAAGAGATTGATAAAGTTCGAGATTCAATCTATGCCTTGTTCATCAATGTCCAATTGAGAAGGACATGGAAACAACATCTTTTATTTCTTAAGTTCATGGAATTTCTACCAAACAAAAAGAAAAAGAAGGATGATGTGTTCTTCCTGTCATATATGCCACCTTGACAATAGTTGAGGCGTCAAGCTAATGACTTTAAAGAAGCGCTTCGTGGGAGGCAACCCACAGGTAGAGGTAACTTTTATTTTTTCAAATCTTATTTTTGTTATTTGAATTTGTTTCTTTCTAATTGTGTGTAAACGTGCACTATGATGAAGAAATATTAACAACTTGCATTTGGTCTTAAGTTTTATGTTTGACATTTTGAAATTTAAACTATATTTCTTTGCTCATATCATTGCTCAATTCGATAAGTTTCACTAATTCATGCATTGTTGATTACTGCTTGGTTGTTGAAGTCTAACTCGTATTTTAAAAAAAAAAAAACACTAAATAAATTTTGTAGTGGCATGTTTGGCATCATATAGATAGTTCATACTCTCTCTTATTATCCTAGCTGTGAGCTTTTGAGCCTAAACACTTAAATTCTTTGCTGTGTGATTATCCAGACATGTATTATCCCTTCAGAACTTGCACTAATTCTGACTTGCATCACTTGTAATTTATGCATACATTGAGGCAATTTTATTTGGTCGTTTGAGCCTTTCTAACTACCCTATAAAAATGTTATCCTTTGCTAGCCCCTTTGAGCATTGCCCCTTTATTTCGGTTACTAGCCACATCACAAAACACAAACACGAAAAAAAAAAAGACCTTGCTTCAATTACATCACCCTACTTGGAGTTAGGTAGAAAAGTTTTGTTATGTATTGATCAAATTCTAAGTTTGGGGTTGCTCATGGGATAGCAACCTTTTAAGTTTGGGGTGGTGATTCTCACAAAAAAAAAGTAAATAAAGAAAAAAAAAGAAAAAGAAGAAAAGAAGAAAAGAAGAAAAGAAGAAAAGAAGAAAAAAAAACGATAAATAATATCTTCTTGGTTCTTTTGTCAATGTTTGAGAATCTCTAGAATGAAAAGGTGAAGAAAAAAAATGGTAGAATAATTGGGAAATATATGCCTAACTCCAAGTAATAAAGCCTACTATCCCAAAATGTCCTACCCTTACCTAAGCCCCATTACAACCCGAAAGTCCTCCAAAAATGTATGTGTTTGCTGCATTGTGATTGCTAACTAGAATTTTTTCAAGCCTATGGTAGCGTGATGCATGCTCTAAGATTTGAGTGATAAATTCATAACCCTTCTAAACACTTGAGAGAAATTTTGGTGAGATTGTGTGAAGAGAGAGTTGAATTTGATAAATGAATGCCAAGGTGTACAAACCTCGTTATTTTTGTAAGCAACCATAGAGTATGATGGATGTTTTGTAGTAGCTGAAACTTTGAGAATTGAGTCTGATTTGAATTGAAAAATTGAGTTTAAGTTTGCTTTTAACTGCACCAAATTTGAAATTAATTGTTGCTTGGGGACAAGCAATAGATTAAGTTTGGGGTTGTGATGACTCTTCATCATATGCATAATTTCTATTGATTTTAGTCTTATTTATCTTTAATCATTAGTTAATTTAATGAGTTATTTAATATATTTTGTTGACTTTAGTTATTTGATTTAATGAAATGTTTTTGTTCTTATTTGCTTAATTAAGTAGAGATTTTTCGTAGTTTTGCGTTGTTACTTTGTTTTAGTGCAGTGCTGAATTTTGGTGAGAAATCAACATGACCTATATGGAGTATTTCAGCAATATCTGGAGTTCTAGATGTCCAATTGGAGTCAATCCAAGTGCTAATGAAAGCTAAGATCCAATCTACAACTTTCATGAAGACACCGAGACCAAATTCAGACTCGAAAGATGAGAAAAATACAAAATACGTCAGACAACAGATGCTGTGCGCTTGGAGCGCGCCCTGCGCGCCTGGAGCGCATTTCCCGCTGTTTAGTACTGCCAACGCGCACCTGGGGCGCGCCCTGCGCGACTGGAGCGCGTGACGCGCATCAGCAATCATAAAAACGCAATTTTTTACTGTTTTTTGGATCTTTTTGACTCTTGGGAACTTGGGAGACTTGTGCCCTAGCATAAAAACTCAAAGACGGCCGTTTCTAACGCCATTGAAGCAGTTTTATCAAGAATCATCCATGAATCATTCTTGTAATTCTTCTTTAATCCTTATCTTTTGTATCTCTGTCATGAGTAACTAAACCCTATTTGTTAGGGATGAGTGTAACCAGATGAAACCCTTATTTTTCTGATTTGATTTCTAGTTATATGAATGAGTTTATTGAATTGTTTTTCTCATCTCTGTGCTTAATGCTTTTTATTGCTTGATCAACATTAAAATGTTCTACGATTTGTATTTTGAAACGGAAGTGGAATTTACGAATGCTTGAGATGAGAAATTCATGAATTTGTAGTCTAGGGATAGATGCAGGTCATGAAACCAATTAAATTAGTTGCAAAGCAATAATTTACAAGAGAATTTCTATACGGTAATGCTTAATTCTAATCTTAAATCCACTAAGGAATTAGGGGTTACTTTGGAATTAAAGGTTCTGTCACTAAGACATTAGGGCAAGAATAATAAAGAGAATTCGGTAATAATTCAATAAAGGAATTCAGTAACTAGGATCAAATTAGACACCAAGGTTGGATTCGAAGTGAAACTCATCCCTGACATTTTTCTCATTATAAAAGATCAATTTTATTATTGTTGTTAATTTCAAACATTATTTCAATCAACTTGGGAACCTTTTTGTTCAATTTTAGTAATTAAATATAATTCAATAGTAAAACGCAATCCTTGAGTTCGACACTCGGTACTACCGTTTTATTATTACTTGCAACGATTCAGTACACTTGCTGAAACGCTATCACTTGTACACCATATGATACAAGTATAAAACTTTTCAAGAACACTGGTGACGGTGTCAGACAGACTGAATATGCAAGGGTCATTGGCAGCCTCAGGTATGCCACTGATTGCATTAGACCCGACATAGCCTATGTCGTTGGATTGTTATGCAGGTTTACTAGTAGACCTAGTATGGAGCATTGGCATGCTATTGAAAGAGTCATGAGATATCTTAAAAGGACCATGAGTCTCGGATTACACTATAGAAGATTTCCTGCTGTCCTTGAAGGATACAGCGATGCTGATTGGAACACCTTATCAGATGATTCCAAAGCAACCAGTGGCTATGTCTTCAACATAGCTGGTGGTGCTGTGTCGTGGAAATCAAAGAAACAGACTATATTGGCTCAGTCCACTATGGAATCTGAAATGATAGCACTAGCTACGACTAGTGAAGAAGCAAGTTGGTTGAGATGCTTGCTAGCTGAGATCCCTTTGTGGGAAAAACCATTGCCAGCTGTGTTGATCCACTGTGATAGTACCGCGGCTATTGCAAAAATTGAGAACCGTTATTACAACGGTAAAAGAAGACAAATTCGTCGTAAGCACAACACAGTTAGAGAATTAATTTCTAAAGGAGCTGTTATAGTGGATCACGTACGCACTGATGAGAATTTAGCAGATACTTTGACGAAAGGATTAGCTAGAGAGAAAGTCTTAAACACATCCAAAAGGATGGGACTACTATAGATTGATGAGTCACCTGTGATGGTAACCCGACCTAAAAGACTGGAGATCCTAAGAATTAGGTTCAATGGGTAATAACAAGTCACAGTGATATGAGATGAACATGCTACATAATATATGAAAGAAGCATGAGTCTTGAAGCGATGAAAGGATGAGGTAATAGAAACTCTTAATGAGATCTATACTCTACGTGGAGTGGAGTACTTAGCTACATGAGTACTCTTGATAGACTCACCTATGTGAATGTGGAAGTGGGGGCCGCTTCCTATGGAATTTAAGGCAGAATTCCTAGAGCGTTCACTATATTGGGATACACGTGCATGACCTTAAATGCACGGGCTTTTGAGAATACACCCAATGAAAAGGTTATGTGTGGGTTTGATGTCAGAGATAGAGTTCAAGACTACGAGTCACTCTTGTTGAATCTGAATCTTACTCACTACGCAAAGGTTCAAGTCAAGAGACACCTTTGTTTATGCATAATCTTATAGAAGCGTTTGACGCTATTCAAGAACCTATTTTTTAAATTCAAGTAGGGGATTGTTGGAAATGATGGAATATAAATGGCATTGATGATGGCTTTTAAGATGGTTGTGAATTGAAAAATGAGAAGTCCCACATAGGAGGGAACACACTCATTTAAAGCCTTTATAAGGTGTTAGTTTCACACTTGGGTTGGGCCCCAAGGGGTACCCCAATTTTGTGAAGGAGGGAGAACGCAAGCAAATGGACCACCACACGCGCGCGCCCGCCGCCGCCGCCCGCCCGTCCGGCTCGGCTCGGCCTGGCAAGACATGGCTTGGCTTGGCTTGGTTTGGTGTATTAAATCTTTTTTTAAAATTATGAAAATTAATTATTTTTTAATTAATTATATGCTTGTGTTAATTACGAAATGGCCATCTACAAAGTCAGAGTCAATGTTCTGATCCAGTCTAACCCTAAACGGACTAAGCTTCTGTTATTTGCCTAGTCAAAACCCTAATTTGACTAAGCTTCAGATTTTTGCCCGATCAAAACCCTAAATTGAGCTTCTTATGTTGCCCGGTCAATAATGGAAGTCAAAGCACGTTTCCTAAATTTGAGGCGCAGTCAGCTGATGGACTCAGTGCCTCTTGGATCCCCCCATTTTCGCAGATCCAGTTACTGGACTCCCCTATAAATACAGACCTCACCTCATTTGGAAAAGCACACCAAAAGCTCTCCGAATCTGAGGCTTTTCTCACTTCTCCCCCGTTCTTCTTCTTCTTCTTCTTCTTCTATTTTCTTGAGTAGCCTTCGTGCTATATTACGAGTGTCAGTCACACGACTGCCATACAAAGGGTGTAATTCCAGATCGGTTTTCTACAGTGCAGTTGAATTTCGATACAGTGATCTGGGCTGTTTTATCCTGGGGACTTCGTGGTTGATAGTTTGCCTTGTACAATTTGGGCAGTGCCTCGAAACGTCTTAAGGAGAGCGACCTAGTCCGCGACTCAACCCAGTTATTTCATCGGTGGCATTATTTATTTTTCAAAAGCAATTTTCTGAAACAACAGGTTTCCAACCAAACTATCAGTTTACTCCTCCAAATCTTTATCTCCTTCTTTAGAACATTGATCTTCCTAGCTACAGTCTTTTTTGAGACCAGTGTGGCATTAGAAAGTACAGAAGACCCCATCCTAACTTCGGCCAATTGTGAGGAAGTTGTGAGGAAGTTTTTTTCTTTATATTTCTTCAAAGGCTCCAAATCTTCAACAATTTTTCCTTCACCTCTTAAGATGGTCCATAGCATGAGCAAACTTATTCTTGAGGTCCATTATAGTGTTCTCCTGATCAGGAATCTCGATAGTAAGATCAACAACTTCAGACCAAATAACTTCCATTTCAGATGAAAACTCTTGATCCACAATCACCATCGAAGCTTATACGACAAATATATTACACACATGAGGCAAAATCTTCCCTGGAATAGCCTGACAACCTAAGGCGCCGACATCAACGAAGCTCGCATCGCCATATTTCAGTGATCATTGCTTAAAGTCTGGTAGGATCAACCAACAGTTTGAATTCAATAGTAGGGGTGAATGCAAGAGACTCTTTAACTACTCTCACACTTTTGTATGTTTGGGAAGCTAGAACCAAATGCGCCTTAATATCCCATGTCTTCAATTTCTTCCATCGAAGGCCATCTTCGAGGTCGATAAAGGTTAGATTTTTCTTGATAGAAGTCAGAGTCATCTATTGAGGAGACATAGGTATGGCCTCCAAAGTTGGATTATCGTTGACCACATCCTTTTGTTGAAGAAGTTAGATAATCAATATTTTTTTGGCTTGTAATTGTTCATGAAAGATAACGTAGCCATATTTTCTTCAAACAAGTAAGATAGAAAAAATTTAAATAATAAAGTGAAACAAGTACAAACAACCAGACCATCAATAATTACCTAGGATATAATTTGCATCCACCTAATTTCGACAAACTAGAAGTTCCCTAGTATATATACAACAAGAAACATATTGAGGGTTTCCATTTGTACCCAATAGTTCCCTAGTAAATTTTCCATAATGTATCCCTAGCAATTTAGATGAACTAGCGAATGTGCAAGTTGAATATGATCCAATATTGCTATCTCAAATGTCCTAAATGGAAGGAAAAATCCCATTAGCCTAAAGACAAATTGTGCAATTGATGTGATGAGTGGATATTATTTATGTTCATTTTGGTTGTTCAAGTAGTCTAATCATCCTTGGGATCGACCTTTCTTAATACATCTAATGCGTCCTTGCCTCCTTCCGAAAAAATAGAAACAACACCAAGGAGTTCTTCAATAACCTAGTTCATATATTAGAAGTTCTAAGGTAATGATGGCTACTCAAAATTGGGATGTCTGAAAAGAAGCCTTGAAAAAGGAACTGCTAACTCACATTGATTAATAAAGTGACCATCAATATATTTGATGTTACACCAAGGGATGGACGTTACCCTAATCTCAATAAGATAGAACAGAATGCAAGCCAACCATATACTTTGTCAGATGATTAACTTGGGGGCAACTATTTTGGGTTAGACTCAGAAATAACCTAGGTCAAGCCCAACACAAATTCGGACACACCCGACTCATTCAGATTGCATCATAGAACATTCTGAAACTTGGGTAAGCTGCCAACAAAGATGGAATCTAAAGTAGCAGTCTACCATACCTTGTCTAGACTTTCAATCATAAGCACTAGATGGACAAGGAGAGAATCTAGTGATGACAGACACCTACCTCGCCTATGCAATCTCTTTAAGCCATTTGATGGCAATCATGCGGTGATTGTAGCCACTAGATGAATTTGAACGTTAGTAACATAAATTGTAGTTTATAAAAAATTACAGTTCAAGTTTACTTAATGATGCAAGGAATGACATTCAATACTACCAAGTTTGATTGTTTCACACAGTTCTCTATATAGTGTCACCAAAAATGTTGAGCCCTAATTGTATTCTCGCGTCTATTGAAATCCCTCAATAATTGTTGGGTTTGTTGAACATTAATATGATGTTGATCATTCTTAATGTTAGTTATGTAGTAAACATTGAAAATGTGTCTCTTGGCCATTTTAGTTTTCCAAATTTTCCCTTCTCGTGGTCATCTAGGGGCATTACTCCTAATTAATAAATATATATATTGTCAATGATATCACAATGGGACTAATAACCACTTTACCACCAATATATACACTGAATAGCATTACAATATATTTCAATATTATGGTACATTTAATATTATAGTAAACTAAAATGCATCTATTTATTAGAGATACATAAGCATTTCATACATTTAACAACATATCAATGTTTTGACTATAATCAAGGTAGAGTAGTTCTTTCATTGCATCGTCCCACTACGCCAAAAAAGACATTTTATAGCGCACATTTTACAACGCTTATTAAATACATTTTACAATGCTTATTACAACGCTTATTTACAACGCTTACAACGCCTATTGTAAATATATTTTAAAAATAACGGAGGATATAACATCGCTTTTTTGACAAGGGCTGTGGAAAAAGCGACGTTGTAGGGTCATATAGCGCTTGCACATAATGTTTACAAGGCTTTTACAGCGCTTGTACACAAGCGCTATAAAATGAAGCGCCCTCACATAATATTTTACTGCGCTTTTGGAGCGCTTTAAACACATGCGCTATAAAATATAACATTCCCACATGATGTTACATAGCTTTTAAAGCGCTGTAAAAGACTTGCACTCACATAATTAAATAACCTATTAGAGCGCTTTTTTTACCAGTGCTGTAAAAGTCTTGAGCTTTCACATAATTAAAGGATCTATTAGAGCGCTTATTACACAAACGCTGTAAAATCATTTACTTTAAATAAAAATCATTTACTTTAAATAAATAAAAACAAATTTACGAACCCTCATCTCCTATACTCTGGGAACCCTCCTATCCTCTACGTTTTTGTGCTGCCATCTACTGCTTCTCCTTTCCAAAAAATTAGATACGTTGTCTCAGATACTGTATTTATTAATTTGTTGTTGCCACTAAAACTAATAAATTGTTATATAATAAATCATATAAAATTTTTTCTTTTTTGAAATTTGTTGATCTATTTTGTTTTGAAATCAGACTTGGACTTTGGTTTCCATTTTCCAATATTAGATATGTGTACTATATATTGGTATAATGTTATCAGTAGCTTATTATTTGTGTAACTGCATTTGTCATATAATATGGACCAAAAATGAATGTCTATCAATCGATTGTCAAAAGAGTATGAAAATGGAGTGAAAGAGTTTGTTAAGTTTGCAGTGAAGGATGCAAAAGATCCAAATAGAGTCGTTTGTCCTTGTTTAAAATGTTGTTTTGGAAAAATCATTAGAGAAGATGAATTCGAAGGACATTTAGTATGGAATGGAATTGATCAAAGCTATACATGTTGGATAAGACATGGTGAGAAAAAAAAGAAAATATTAATTTTGAGATTGGTTCGACATATGCTTCAACTGATTTCGACACAGATACATATGATTCAGACCAAGATGAGGAGATTGCAAAAGCAGTTGAAGAAGATCTTCGGAAATGTTTGAGAGTTTGTTGAGTGATGCAGAGAAACCATTATATAATGGTTGTACTAAATTCACAAGACTGTCGGCAATATTAAAGTTGTACAACTTAAAAGCGAGTAATGGATGGTCTGATAAAAGCTTCACATAATTATTAACACTCTTAAAAGATATGTTGCCAGATGATAATGAACTTTCCAGTCGAACCTATGAGACTAAACGGATTTTGTGCTCTATTGGCATTAGTTACAAAAGGAGTCATGAGTGTCCTAATGATTGCATTTTATTTCGAAACGAATATGAATTACTAAAGACGTGTCCGAAATGCAATATCTCTTGATATAAGAAGAAAGAATCTACTCCAGCAAAAGTCGTGTGGTATTTTCCTATAATACCAAGATTTTGGCGCATGTATCGTAGTGAAGAAGATTCAAAACACTTAACATGACATGCAGATGAAAGAATTAGAGATGGAAAGTTTCGACACTCTGCGGATTCTCCATAATGGACAAAAATTGATCACGAGTATCCTAAATTTGGGATAGAGTCAAGAAATCTACGACTTGCACTTTCTACTGATGGAATGAACCCACATGGTCTTCAAAGCATCTCACGCAACACGTGGCCTGTGATTTTGTTGATTTATAACCTATCTCCACAATTATGTATGAAGCATAAGTGTATGATGTTGTCTCTGTTAATTTTTGGACCCAAACAGCTGGGGAATGATATCGACGTATACTTGACTCCTTCAATTGAAGATTTAAAAAATATGTGGGAGACAAGTGTGGAAGTTTATGATGGGTATAAGAAAGAATGTTTCAATTTGAGAGCTATGTTGTTCGACACAATTAATTATTTTCCAGCATATGGTAATTTATCAAGATATAGCATTGAAGGTCAATGTGCATGTCCTATATGTGAAAAGAGTACAAATTGGATGTGGTTGAAACATTATAAGAAGAAGTATTTCTTAGACATCGTAGATTTTTACCTTATAGTCATCAGTATCGTGGGTGGAGAAATGCATTCAATGGAAAATCAGAGGAAAGAAAAGCCCCTTTAGCACCGACTGGATATCAAATACTTGAAAAAGTACAAGGTTTGACCAATAAATTTGGCAAACCTTTTGCGGAAGAGCTGGTCAAAACTAGGTGGAAGAAAAAGTCAATTTTCTTTGAATTGCCATATTGCCATATTGGAAGTCATTGAAAAAAATGTATTTGATAGTATTATTGGTACGTTACTCAATTTTCCTTGAAAGTCTAAAGATGTTATCAATGCAAGATTGGACTTGGTCGATATGGGAATAAGAAATTAATTGAGTCTCGTTAAGAAAGGAAATTGCACATATCTACCTCCACTACTCATACTCTATCTAGAAAGGAAAAAATTGTTTTATGTAAATTTCTACACGAAGTTAAAGTTCCAGAAAGATACTCTTCAAACATTAAAAATTTGGTTTGTATGAAAGACCTCAACTTAAAATGTTTTAAGAACCATGTTTGTCATATTTTAATGGAGCATTTGCTACCAATAGGTATACGTTCCATTTTACCTAAAAAAGTTCGACGAGCCATAACTAGATTATGTTTCTTCTTCAGGGAAGTTTGTAGTAAAGTGATCGATCATCAGAAATTACCAACATTGCAGAGGAAAATGGTTGTTACTTTGTGTGAGCTTGAAATGTATTTCCCACCCTCGTTTTTTGATATAATGATTCACCTTACTGTTCATCTCATTAAAGAGACACAAATTTATGGGCCAACTTATATGAGATAGATGTATCCGATAGAACGATATATGAAAATATTAAAAGGGTACGTAAAAAGTAGAAGTCGGCCAGAAGGTTGTATTGTTGAGCGGTACATTGTTGAAGAAGCTGCTGAATTTTGTACCGAATATCTGTCAAATGTTGAATTCAAAGGGCTTCCCATGTCTCGTCATTTGGGAAGAATATTAGGAGAAGGGATAATTAGAAGAAGACTAATGACTATCTGAAGGACATACTGGGAGCAGGCACAATTGTATGTTCTACACAATGATGATGAAGTACAACCGTATGTTATAATACACATGGATCAGTTATCTAGTTTGAACATGAATAGGAATCAAAATTGGATAACTCGAGAGCACAATTGAAGTTTTATAACATGGTTAAATAATCACATAAAGTCAAAGTTTGATATAGACGCCGAATCAATTTCACAAAGATTGAGGTGGCTAGCAAATGGTCCAAGTTTACATATCTTTTCTTACACTGGTTATGTAGTTAATGGATACACATTTTATACCAAAGAACAAGATGATCAGACCGCTATGCAAAATAGCGAAGTCATTCTCGTAGTTGAAGCGATGCATGTCTGAAGTGCAAAAGACAAAAACCCAATATATGCAAATATATCATATTTTGGGGTTATCAAGCGCATATGGGAGTTAGACTACACAATGTTTCGTGTTTCCATATTTGGTTGCAAGTGGATCGATAATAATAATGGCGTTCAGATTGATGAGTTATGGTTCTTGCTTGTCCATTTTAATAGGGTGGAATACAAAGAAGAGTCTTTTATTTTAGCGTCGCAAGCTCAACAAGTGTTATATGTCACTGATTTTGCTGATGATAAATGGTCTGTTGTCCTATCGAGCAATAAAATAAGTGATGATAACAATAATGAAGATGTTGGTAATGATCTTTTATTTGCAACATCACAACCACATGAAATTGATTCAACTTATGATGGTTTATATCTTGGAGATGATCATGATGAGGAAATTTGGATTAATCCATCGTTTCGTATCGTTAATGGACAAACAAAAGTGAATCTCACCAGGAAAAGAAGAAGGACATCTTAATGTGTTTAATTCTTTTATATAAGCCATGTAATCTAAACTGAGTTCATGTAATTTAATTGTTTGATCTACCAGAATTGAGCATTTTAGTATTTAGCTTGAACTGTATTTGATTTTCTGCTTATATTTAGCTTGATCTTAGTGTTTTATACTAAGTTCATGTAATTTAATGTATGTTTAACCTGCCATAACTGACTTTTTGCTTGTATTGAACTTGAAAAAGCTTTATTTGAGTACTGGGAATTTATCTTGAATTGATCATCCCACACTACAAGAAAAACACATATTTGTGGCCAACTTTATAAATATTTTGTGGCCGAATAAAACCCTCACAAATTTGTGACCGAAAAAGCCCTCACAAAGGCTAAAATTGAAATTGGTCATTTTTTGTGGCTGAAAAAGCCCTCACAAATTTTTAAATATTTAACTGGATTTTGTGGTTGCCTAAGCCCTCACAAAATTACAACATTGTGTTTTTGTGAGGGCTTAGGCAGCCACAAAATCTAGTTAAATATTTCTGGATTTTGTGATGGCTTTTACAGCCACAAAGGATGACTTTTGTGAAGGCCAAATCCGTCATAAAGGATTGACAAGACCAGTGTGTTTGTGGCTGCATTGGCCGCTACAAAGGAATGGGCACGTGGCGTTTGTGGCTGCAAAGGCCGCCACAAAGGACGCCCAAATCCAGCTGGCTTTTCTGGCCGCTTAGGCCGTCACAAGTGTACACGACCGTTGGATTTACTGGCGGCAAAGGCCGCCACAAAAGGCAATATAGACGTTGGGATTACTGGCGGGCCGCCACAAATTCCTTATAGCCGTTGGCATTGTGGCTGCTTTGGCCGCCACAAATGCTCAAGGCCAATCCTATATATATTTCTCACCCTCCTACTTCATTTTTTCACATTCAACTTCTCTCTAAAACCTCATTTTCACTATTCTCTCCTCCTTCTCTCTACACAAAATTACTCTTCATTTAAATTTGGTAAGTATAAATTATATTGTATATGTAATTTTATAATTTTATTTTTTAATTTGATATAACTAATTAATGTTATTGATTTTTATAGTGCTTGTTAATTATTTCGAAGACTTGCAAGCATCGTACGCGAGTGAAAGCTTGAAGTCAGACGCTACTCGGCATCAAGTTAGTATTTTATATATTTTAAATTTAGATCAATAAATATATATATATATATATATAAATTTTAAAATATAGATTAGTAATATATTTAGATTAGTTTTATAAATTTATTTTAAAAAAAATAGGAATGATGTTGTTTACATATTAATATATGATAAATTAAAGTTTCAGACCACGGTTAAAATATATTGGTTTTAATATAATTATTATTTAAAAAAATATTATTAAAATAATGGATGATATTAATATTTTTTGTTATAAATAAGTCTTGATTTTTAAAAAAACATCATAATTGACATATATATTTGTATAATGATATAGTCTTGATTAATAATTTATTATATTGTTTGCAAATTAATTAATATATAATCCCCTAATTGACATATATATCAAAGTTATTGATTTAAAAAAAAAACATTATTCAAATTTATCATATTAATTATTATTTTTTGTTATAAGTATTGATATTTTATTATATTATTTATAATTTATTATATTGTTTGCAAATTAATATATATATAATATTTATTTAATTATCATTTTTTTGTTAGTATTGATATTTTTTGATAGTATTGATATATATATATATATATATATAATTTGAAATTGTATTTCGGTTTATATATATTTATTGTATTGATAATAATATATTATATTGTGTGCAAATGCATGCTCCCCTAATTGACATATAAATATGTCAAAATTTATATATAATGCTTTTGAAAAATAAAGCAATTAATATATAAAACATTGATATATATATATATATATATATATATATATATATAAAGCAACTATAGATTTAGACCGTAGTTGGATGTACGATAGAAATTTTCCCTGAAGAAAGGGTCTTAAACAACGTTTTGTTAACAAGGTCGAAGACTTTCTCAATTTTGCGAGAGTGCAAAAAATTGTCCAAGATGAAGGGGGAATGAGATGTCCATGTTGTTTATGTCGATGTAGACGGTTTAAGAGTGAAGATGAAATAAGAGTGCATTTGTATGCAGACGGATTTATGCCTAACTACTGGGTTTGGACTAATCATGGAGAAGAGTCTCCGGCGGTGCCTAATACTACTAGTACATATTTGGAGAATTATAACATAGGTCCTTCAAGTAGTACTAACATGTTAGGTATAGATTATTATAACTATCAACACTTTGAGGCGATGAATGATATGATCTCGGATGCTGTTGGGGTTAATTTGTCATTCAATGAAGATCAATATGATGATACCGTTGAACTTCCCAATGAAGAAGCTTTTAGATTTTATGGTCTTTTGAAAGAGACAAATAAATCATTGTTTGAAGGTTCTTCAAACTCAAAGTTATCAATGTGTATTAGACTGTTAGGTCTAAAGTCTCAATTTCATGTTCCTGATTTAGCTTTGGATTTGATTACTAAAATGATGCTAGACGCAACACCTGTTAGAGATGGTTTGTCGCAAAGTTATTACGATGCGAAATGGTTAGTGTCAAAGTTAGGATTAGGTGTCAAGAGGATTGATTGTTGTGTTAAAGGTTACATGTTGTATTATGACAATGAATTTGGTATGAATGATGCAAACTTAGTTGAATGCAAGTTTTGTCAAGAAACAAGGTATCACCAAAGGAATAACTCAAGGGTAAGTAGGGGAAAATCAATTCCAAGGAAAGCAATGTTTTACCTCCCTGTTGTATCAAGATCGCAAAGATTGTTTGCATCAATACAAACTGCAGGAAAGATGACGTGGCATTATGAGAATAGAAGAAATTCAGATGAGTTGCGACATCCGTCTGATGGTCAGGCATGGAAACACTTTGATCAAATACATCCTGATTTTGCGTCAGATCCACGCAATGTAAGACTTGGATTATCCTCAGATGGATTTACGCCTTACATACAAGCATCGTCTACTCCTTATTCTTGTTGGCCGGTTATTGTTACTCCTTACAATCTTCCTCCTGATATGTGTATGTCTAAACCTTATATGTTCTTAGTTGCTGTGATACCAGGTCCTTCTAATCCTACAACTGGTATTGATATTTATTTACAACCTTTGATTGACGATTTGAAGAGGTTGTGGAATGCTGTCTTGGCGTATGATATTGCTCGGAGAGAAAATTTTATGATGAGAGCTGCATTGATGTGGACCATTAATGATTTCCCCGCTTATGGGATGTTGTCAGGATGGGGCACCCATGGTAAACTAGCTTGTCCTATTTGTGTGGAAGATACGAAAGCATTTACTTTAAAATTTGGTGGGAAGGCATCGTGGTTTGACTCGCATCGTAGGTTTTTACCTGTTGATCATGCATTTAGAAGGAACAAAGCTGCATTTATGAAGGGATATGCAAAAAGTCTAGGACCCCCGATGAAATTGACATCAGAACAAGTTTGGAATAAAGTAAAAGATATGCCAAAGGTACATGTTGTTAATGGTGTGGCTTGTAAACCACAAGGTTACGGACAATGGCACAATTGGACAAAAAGATGTATTTTTTGGGATCTACCGTATTGGAAAGATAATCTTTTGAGACATAATCTCGATGTTATGCATATTGAGAAAAATTTCTTTGACAACATCTTTAATACTGTGATGAATGTGAAAGGGAAAACAAAAGATAATGACAAAACAAGAAAAGACATAGGTATATATTACATATGACCAGATTTGTTGTTGGTGGAACAAAACGGCAAGACCCTAAAACGTCGTGCGAATTACACTTTATCTACTGATGAAGCCAAATCTGTTTATCGTTGGATCAAAGAGCTGAAGACGCCTGACGGTTATTGTTCTAATTTGGCAAGATGTGCTGATGTGGAAAATGGGAGGATGCATGGGATGAAAACTCATGATTGTCATATATTTTTAGAGTGTTTACTTCCTATTGCCTTTAGTGCTTTACCGACACATGTATTGAACCCACTTATTGAAGTGAGTCAATATTTCAAGAATTTGTGTTCTTCAACACTCATTGATAAAGATCTGATCAACATGGAAAATGGCATTCCGTTTCCTCCTGGGTTTTTTTATTCGATGGAGCATCTCTCAGTGCATCTTGCAAGTGAAGCTAGGCTTGGTGGACCAGTTCAGTATAGATGGATGTATCCATTTGAAAGGTGATATATATATACATACATCTCTTTAATTTCAATATACTTCAACTTATATATATATATATATATATATATATTACACATGGAGCTTATTGTACATCTCTTTGTATATTATAGGTTCATGGGTTATTCAAAACGGTCGGTGAAAAACAAAGCTAGAGTTGAGGGCTCAATTTGTTCATCTTACCTACACCGTGAAACAACACACTTTTGTTCTCATTATTTCAACAATGAAACATTGTCACCAGTTAACGGAAGAAACGCTACTGATAGTGTTATACGTCATCCACATGCTTTATCAGTTTTTTTGCTTCTCTGGTCATCATGCTGGTAGGGATTTTCCGATTTTCTGGCCAAGCGACAAAGTATTTAATGCGGCACATGTTCACGTTTTGATTAACTGCACTAAAGTTAAACCATACATTGAGTACGTTTCAAATTCCTCTCCGATCTTATTAAATAATTATATTTTATTATATGATTAAATTGATATTCACCATATATATGGTCATCAATCATGGCATTTTTAAATACGGGACAATCATCTGATGATATACATTCAAATTTCCCATTATGGTTTCAACAACAAGTGCATCTGGAAGAACAAACTCCTATCAACATCCACTTAAGGCACTTATCTATGGCCCGAGTAGAAGTTTCAAAGAATGGCACACCTATTACATCAACGGATACAAATTTCACACTGAATCTTGGACTGAAGGAAAAGAAACAATTAACAGTGGAGTTTGTATGAAAAATGTCTTTGATAGTGGTGTAGTAGAAGATTTCTATGGCATAATTGAGCATATTTATGAAATTGACTACACGTTCCTAGATTATGCGAAAAAAGTGGTGTTGTTTTACTGTAAGTGGTTTGATCCATCTAGTAGAGGAACCAAAATCAATTTGATATCCAATACTGTAGACATTCGATTGAGCAAAAGACATCCACGGTTTGATCCATTAGCCCTGACCCATAATGTAAGACAAGTGTATTATGTTCCTTATCCATCAACTGTCAGAAGCAAGCAAGGTTGGTGTGCTGCAATCAAATCAAGACCAACAAGTGGAATAGAAGAAGTTGAAGCAGGTCAAAATGAAGAAGTTGTATTTCAAATGGATGAAATGTCAAATTTGGATCATGTGATTGGAGATGAGACTATTAGTCAACTTTGTCATGAGTCACACATTGGAGAAGAAGTTGATGAACAAGAAATAGATGAATTAGAGAACGATGAAGACAATATTGACTTAACTCACTCATCAAATGAATATACTGATGATGAAGATGACCAAGACGAAGACAATTAATTAATTAGGCATTATATATATATATATATATTTGTATGGATATCGATATGTATAATATTATATATTTCTTTATTTATGTGAGTGTTAAAATTTATTTATGTATATTTCATTATATATATATATATATGTATGAATATATAATTATTTATATATGTATATCATTATGTATAAAATTTATTTATTTATTTACGTATATTTCTTTATGTTATTATTATTTACATATAATTAATCTTATGTTAATTGTATATATACACATATATTATATTAGATATATGTATGGATATGGATATGGATATGGATATATATATATATATATATATATATAGACATGGCTTCAGTGGGAGTAGGAGGATCAGGAGGTTTAGATGGATCAGGAGGACCAGGAACAATGGCAATACAAGGAATATTCAAAACATCAGATTGTAAGAAAAAAGTTGCTAGACCACGTGTTGTTAATGACCCATCTCTCATGTCGATGTCTACCATTGGTACTAGTGGTGGAGCTATTCCTCTATATCCGGAGGTCCCAGTAGAGCCTTATACGTTAGACGAAATAATGAAACCCGAATGTGTTGATTGCTACAACCGCATTGTCATAATTCCAGAAGGAGATGTGTATGTAAACTATGATTGTTAAATATTTTATTATTGCATATCATGTTACATTATTTTATTAATTAATTTTTATATTTAATTTGCTTGTAAATTTTGAAGATATCTTCCTTTTAAACCATCTGCAAAGGCAATTGCTGAAGTCATACAAGAGAAATACAAAAAACCATGGTTGTCTTGGGGTGAGATTAAAGAGGATAAGACACCTCAATTTAGGGAAGTTGATGAGTTTCTACATAGTTTCAAAGTAAGTGATTACATTAATTTATTTAAGTACTAATTAATAATATATACATTTGATTGCTTAATTGAATTATATTTTTAATATTTTTTAAATTTAAACAAACAACAGACTAAATGTACTTGGAAAAGAGAGCATGATGCCGCAGTTATGGCTTCATTTGACCATCACTTTTCAAAGCGTCTCTCATCTATGTTGTCTTACGCACGTAATAAGGGCGAGGGAAAACGACCTAATTGGATTGGTGAAAATGTTTGGACTGCTTTGTGGAGTAAGTGGAACACATATGCTTACAAACAGAAGAGAGAAAAAGCAAAGATTAATATAGCATCTGAGATGGGTACTAGTACTCATAAGGGAGGTTCCATGTCTGCTGGAGAAATTAAATATTATATGGTAATTAATTATTATTTATAATATATATCTATTAATATTTATTCAATTAATCATCACATTTCACCATAAACTTGACAATATTTTAACATATATTTTAGGAAAAGCAACTTGGAAGAGAGGTCACTCAGGCTGAGATACATCGCTATCTTCATGTTAATCCTCAAACAAATGAGTATACTGATTCGTTATCAAAAACGATTCAGGTAATTATCATATATTGATTATTATATATTTACACCTTTAAATTATTATATATTAATTATTAACTATTTTAATTTTTAATTTTTTTATTTTTGATATAGGAACAACTTGAACAAGTCACGAAAGAACGGGATGATTATCAAGCTACTCTTCCTCTTGCTATTTGAGCTACTCCAGTGCAGCAGAAACAATATGAGACTACAAGTTTTATGAACATCAGTGGTGGCAAGTACAAAGGGCGTGTGCTGGGAGCCGGTACTTTGTCATCAACCTTTGTGAAAGGACCAACCGGCTATATTCAGACTGAGACGTCTTCTTCTTATGCTAGTACGGATCGATCTCATCGTCCGACGCCGATAGATAATCTTGACCAGTTAAAGGAGCAATGGGCAAGTGAGCAAGTAGAAAGGACACAACAACTGATACAAGCCGCAATTGATAAATTGAATGAGGAATGGAAACAAAGGTTTCAAGAGCAGCAGCAGCAGTTTCAGCCGCAACAACAATTTCAACAACAACAATTTTCATTTCCTCCTGTGTTTCATCAGCAGTTCCCACCTCGGCCTCAATACTTGCATCAACAACCACTTTTCCAGCAGCAACAAAATTACTCTCAATACTGCCAGCAGCAGCAACCGCCTCCAAATTTCCAACAACAACACCAGGATCCTTCGAACTCTGCCTTCCAGCAACAACAACAACAACCAATGTTTCAGCAACAACAATATTTTCATAATTATCAGTATGTTCCATCATCTTCACATCAACTTCCTCAACCTCAACCAGATCATCAAACTACATACCGACCAACTATGCCAACAGTTGGGTTGATCAGACCAGATTTAAATCAACCTCAGCCAGCTAGGGCTCCTCCTTCGACTACTGGTGGTGCCATTGAAGATGAAATTCAATTTCAAAGCATGATGTCTCCTCCAACACAAATGCATAATACTTTTGAGGGACTTCTTTCGTCGGGTACGAATGCAGGAAATAATGATGGTGGGAGTGGAGCTGATCAGACGAATTATTATGAGGATTGATGTGATTTGAAGAATTTGAAAATATTATTTTTGGGTTGTATGACATTATTGTGTGCTTAATTAATTTCCACTATGTAAGACATTAATTGTTAATTTTGGAATGCATGTTTTATTTGATTTTGTCATAATTGCTATAGCTAGCTTTAATTATTATTAATAGTATGTTTTTATATATAATATTTCTTTTAATTTTAATATTTAATTTTAATTTTATTTAAATTTTAATTTAAATTATAATTTATTTATAATTTACATGAATTTAAATTAATGTTTAATTATAATTATAATTATTAACTTATATATTTAAATATTTAAATATTTTATTATTAATAATTTAAATATTTTTTTATTAATTTAAATATTTTATTATTAATATTTTATTATTTAAACTAATCTTTAATTTAATTATTAATCTTTATTTTTAATTTAAATATTTTTTTTAAATTTTTAATTATATTAAGATTAGTTTATTATATATATATATATTAAATTTAATTTATAATTACATTATATTTCAAATTTAATTTAATTATAATTTAAATTTTGATATTTTAATTATATTAATTTATTATATATAATAGTATAATAAACTATTAATTTTAAATTAAAAATTAATTTATTAATTACGTTGGCATATGTGGCAGCCAAAAGCCCTCACAAATGTCCAGTCAGCATATTCAGCTTGGCATTTGTGGCGGCCAAAAGCCCTCACAAACGTCAAATCAGGCAAATTCAGCATGTCCTTTGTGGCGGCCTATGCCCTCACAAAGGCAGACTTTTGTGGCTGCAAAAGCCCTCACAGATGTCTGTCTTTTGTGGCTGCAAAAGCTCTCACAGATGTCTGTCTTTTGTGGCTGCAAAAGCCCTCACAAATGCCAACCTGTTTCAGGCACTTTGTGGCTGCAAAAGCCCTCACAAAATTTTGTGACCAGCTTCTCTATGGCTGCCAAAAGCCCTCACAAAAGCCACCTTTGTGGCTGTTTTTACTTAACTGAATAGAATATAAACATGTAATTTTACAACGCTTTTGTTCATAAGCGCTATAAAAGCCTTTAAAAATAAAATAAGGAGGTCAGAAAGCTTTGTTTTATACCAAGTTAAAAGGGTCTTTTCAAAATAAGGCTTTTACAGCGCTTTTCCTATAAGCGTTGTATAAGTCTTTTAAAAAAACAGCCATATTACATAAGAAAACAAAGAGGTCTTTTATAGCGCTTTTCCCACAAGCGCTGTAAAAAGGCTGTTAAAAATAAAATAAGGTGGTCATTTAGAGCGCTTTTTCCACAAAATTTATCTAATAAACACAAGGTTTCACTACTTTAATACTTGTAGTCTATAAATAAAGTTTGAAATTTTGAAAAAAAAAAAAGGAGAATTCGAAATTTTGGAAACAGAGAGTAGACTTTCTTTTTGGGAGAGAAAATTTGTCAAAAAAAGCACACAAAAGCAGAATTTTATCACTATTCAAACAAACAGAAACAGAGGAACAGACATAATGATTAAGGTATTTTCTTGTTTCTTTTTTTTTTTTTTATTTCCTAATCACTGTCTAAATGTAGTTTGTAAGTAGAGTTTGAGTTATGAATAAAAGATATAACTTATTTTCGTTATTTGAGTATAAAAACGTTAAAGATAATAGGATTAAGAATTCCAACCTTGCCTTGGCCGCCATTGTGCTCTTTCTTCTGGATTTTCTTCAAACTTTGTCGTGGCCGTCACTGTTTTCTTTTCTTCAAGCGCGCCGCTCATGTTGGTTTTGCCCATGTCCTTTTTCAAGCTAGGGTTATTTTACAAATCAGGTTTCTGAAGATATTGGGCCATGGTTTTTTTTGTGCGGCCCATTTATGTTTTTTTAGGTCCTACTTCTTTTTTTTTAGTTTGATCATTTCCTTTTATTTTAAAAATACATATGCTTGAATATTTAATCAATTCTTAATATAAAAAATAATTATTATACTTTTATCTCTTTTTATTTTTTATTTAGATATGACATATTTTTTTGAGATATTAATATAAGTTGTACTATTTTGTTTTTTAACTTTGAAATTTAATATTAAAAATTGAAAAAATAATATATTTTCTTAAGAGTATTAAATTAGATGTGACATCTTGTTTTTCACTCTTTGAGTTTTGAGACACGAGTTGCACAACTCGATCGTCTTAAAACTCATATTTTAAGATAATTTTTCAAATCAAACAAGTTTATTTCTTTATGTTTGTCAAAATTAATTTTTTTTAAAAATAACAAAAATACAATTTATTTAAAAGCAATCAACAAATCCACATTTTCTACCAAGAACTACGTAGTTTTGATTTCTCCATCGCACAGGAGATAGGTAGGAGCAAGATCACACTCTTGTCAAGCACAATAATAAAAACTTTTTTTTTACTCTTTTAAATACACTTTTATCTCAAAAATCACATTTATAAAAATAATTTTATATCTATATTTAATAATAAAGAGAAATAAATATAGTTAAGTTGATATAATTTTGCACAATTAATTATAGGTAAACATTTTTTAGCGGATGTCGTAGGGTGCTAATACCTTACCTACGCATAATTGACTCCCGAACTCAAAATTTGGTTTCAAATAACATTTTTATTTTATTTTTATATTTTTAAGGGTTTCCCAATATTTTCCCTATTTTAAAATAAATTTTGGTGACGACTCCATTAAATTCGAGGAAAACTTGAAATTTTAGGTCGCGACAACTTTCCCATTGTGAACCATATTTCCATTATCATCCTCGTTACGAACCATCTCTTCTCATTGAAATACGTCTTCATTACGTATTTCTATGAACCATACTCTGTTCGTTCGTATTTCTGCACATTCTCGGTGTTTCTTCTCCTATGAACCATACGTATTTCTTCTCACTATTCAGGTATTGTATTTATTAATTTTTTATGGTCACTAAAATGCATGTTGAATTTATATTGATACGTACTTAGACTATTGCATGTTGAATTTGTTGAAGTTATACTGAACTGCATGTTGAACTTGTTGTAGATAAATGGATACCAACAAAGATTTAGATCGTCAAAATGAGGAAGTTGTCAACACTAAGACTTACGAAAATGAAGTCAAACGTGGTGCAACCATCATAAAAAATGTCATAAAAGCAAGAAGTAGTGGCATAAAATTTGAGGTATAATATATTTTGTTTGCTGTTTATTTTTTATCTTTTTTGCAAGCATGTACTTACTATATGAGTTTATTAAGTTGGATGGAATGAGAGTCGTATGCCAATTGGCCCCAACAGCTCCATGTTTGTAAGTTACATTGGCGCTGTTGTTCGTTAGAATATCCCCATCACAATTGACGATTGGAGAGATAAGACGTTGAAGGATGCGAAAGATATATTGTGGACTGATATACAAATAACTTTTTTGTCATTTATAATTTTTTCCATCGAAATACTTTACTCAAATTTTATCTTTATTTCGTTTGCAGATTGCTTTTGCTATTGACGAGGTGAAAATGAATTACGTGTT
This sequence comes from Cicer bijugum, assembly GCA_037974875.1. NCBI lineage: Eukaryota > Viridiplantae > Streptophyta > Magnoliopsida > Fabales > Fabaceae > Cicer > Cicer bijugum. The sequence continues at coordinate 8,734,668 of JBBPBT010001178.1, forward strand.
GAGAGTTGTTGGGAAAATACACTGGGGTTTTTGATCTCACCTCTCAAATTGCTATCTAAAAGATCGTGAAGGAAATATGAATGCTGAAGCTCCAAAAATATATAATAATTATATATCAAATGAAGAATGGAGCGCAATTGTAGCAAAACATTCAGACCCCGCGTTTGTGGTAAGTGATTAATTTATTAGCATTTGTGTTTTGTTATTTATATTCATAGCATATTTTAAATTTTTACACGATAATTATTGTTTTTATATAGAATATAAGTAAGCCAAATCACGAGAGGGCAAAAAATCTGACGCACCCATACAAAAAGTTACATATGTGATATTTTTTGTCTAGAGCAAAAACTTGTAAGTAATTAAATATCACTTTTATATAATGCGGTACATTATAAACTATAGTTTCTAACTAATATTTTGTTTATGATTTTAACGAATAGCTACAAGACATCCAATTCGATCAACCGTTGGGTCTTCATATCTTGTGGAAGGAAGCTTGTGTAAATAAGGATGGAGTGGTTGATAATGAAAATATTCAAAAAGTAATAGAACTTTGTGTAAGTATATTATCACTTTAATATTTTTTAATATTGTATTTTAAAAAAGATATTGAACTTATCTTTTTAATCCTACGTATATTTTAGAAGAATCTCGAACAAAGTTTGGAAAATCAAGAGAACAACAAAGCTAGTTGCAGCATATTCTCGGTAAAGTGTTTAATGATCTTGGACATTTCGGTCGCGTGAGGGGGAAAAGATTTGGCGTAACTCCTAAAAGCTATTTTTCACAAGAGAAGCACCAAAATCCATCTAATGAGGAAGTATTAGATAAGCTCAAATTCCTAGCAGAGCAAGTGACGCTCTTGGTGAAGACGAATAAAGATAAGCAACTTTCGGATCAGTTCCAACGTGAAATACAAATGGAGAGTGAAAATGCGAGTTGCAAAATTGGTCTCAAAAGTCTTCCCGAGGTAATTAATTACTTAATAAAATAAGAAATTTATTCAACCTAATTGTTTCACATACTTATGTATTAACCATTGATTTAGGGTCTCACTCCTTGCATGATGTACTTATCATCCGCTACTCATCGCAAGGTCGAAAAAGGAACATTGTACAATTTACTATTTTTCGCGTAGTGTCCCCTCAACATGCTCAAGACGCTGCCAACAACCCGGACATTACAAAAGACATTCACCATGCAACCATGAAGGACTCCTACGACATTAATTAATTTTGTTTTAACCTTAATGTTGTGTTAATGTATTTTAAATTATTATATTTTAAAATATTATATTTTTAGCTAATGAAACACTAAACTCATACTACTTTAATTAAATTCATCAAAATAAGTAAATTGTAAATAACGTCTAAATTTAACTTCAAGTTAATACTAACATTCTAGCCTTTTAAAAAGAGTCATCATTCTAAGACTTTGAAGCACATTCTTAATTTTTAAATAGTCATACTTCAAAAAAAAAAAATAATCACAAATTTTTAATCGCATTTCATAACTTTCAAAGATACTACCAAATAACAATATTCTTAATCAATTTTTTGTTCAAAATAAACTAAAATGGAATGTCCTTTTGTCGTGGCTTTTCTTATAAAAAAATACTCTTTTCTTTGGTACACAAATAAGTATTTAATCAAGCAAATCACACGTCTTTAAATAGATGAATAGGCATTCTGATTGTTGTTGTACTTGCATCAAATTCGCACATAAAATAAATCGTATCAATCTTTAGAGATATTGAATAAACAAATTAAACATGTTCATATATGTCTTAATGATTAATTTAATGTATCTTGATTTAAGACGACATATATAGCTTAAGATAATATTTTTAGAGGATGTCATTGCATTTCTACAATCAAATGATAAGTCTATCTTTGATGAGCAATGAATGTTGACTTTTAACAAAGCGTTGACTTTAATGTTGACCAGACAATCAATTGGGTTGTTAAAATAATTATACATAGAACTATTAGAGTTAACTTGCATTAATTAGATTCATCAAAGATGCATCGACAACATGTCGATCAAAGTTACACTGCATTTGTCTTGGTTTGTTGATTTTCTTTCTTTGTTCATCATATATGATGATGCGTGTAACACCATAAATTTCTAATAATATATAATAGTAATATTATAATAAACTATATTATATGTGTATTTGTTGTGGTGTGACAATTTCCTACATATTTTTTTAACGTGGGATGACCGGGAATATTGAAATTCCCATATATTCATTCAGGGCTTACAACGTACGTTCGAGCCCTATTGAGTAATAATAATTAATTAATAATATATGAATGGTAATAGTGAGGTCTAAAATATAATTTAGCAACCTATAGAATTGTCATGAATCTATTTATATCAAGATTGCATGTTGTATGATTTTATGGAATCTTATACTGATTGTTATTGTATGAATGATATGTACTTGAGTGTTCTTGTTACTTGATTGAAATTGTGATATTACTTGAATGTGCCACCTAATTGATTCTTTATTATGTGATTGATGAAACTAGATTGTGTGTGAGTAGTGTAAACCAAATATTGAGATTTTCTTGTGATTGACTGATATACATATAATGATGAATATTATGAAGTCAAATGGAAACTTATTGAGTTGTGATGATCGTGTAAGTTTGAGATGTGTTGTAGATTCTGGAGTTAGGATTATTTTGTCACCATATAGAGAGGATCTGGCAAACCTAGTGATTCAGAGAAGTACAACTGAATGAGCCTAATCGTAGAGGGCTACAGTCGAACTGTAAGGTAAGACTGATAGACCTTAGGGTACCTCTAGTGGAGAATTCCTAAGTGGATTAGTGGGTTATTACCTAAGGCCATGAGCTACTGTGCAACATAAGAGTACCCGATTGTCGCATATATGTGTCTCAAGTTGAGTTGAGGGGATCTATGAGGACTTGGCCATTCATGAATTGTCTGTCCACTCTTGTAGTGGCATAATATCAAGCCTCCTAACCAAGTACTTCAGAGTAGAATGGTACCACATGATGAAGAAGTATAGAGTATAGGACATGCATAGCATTTCATCCTTGTGATTGCTTTATTATGATTGATTTAAATTAATCTTTGATATTATGATCTTGAGTGTTTCTCCTGTTTGTAATGATTTGACTAATTGTGTGTTCTCCTTGTTTATGTTATACTGTTACATATTTTTGAAACTCACCATTCGTTGTTTGTGTTTGGCATTTGCGATAGACGCAGAGGAGTTGTAAGCTACATGTGATGACTAATACCATCAGAGAGGCAAAAAGTCATCCTGTCTTAAAAACTTTTATTATATGCATTGTGTTCACGTTATTTTGAGCGTATTTTATTTTGGGAATTCTTGCTCCGATAATGACATCGAGTTGAGACTATATTTGCACTCAATATCAAATTAATGTAAGTGTACTTCAAAAAGAATTTTGTTGTGTAATATTATGATTTCGAGTTGTTAAGTTTGATGAATTAAATATTTTTTTTTATTTGGGTTTATGGTATCACAATGGGATGCGAAGCCTTTAAACTATTATAAGATAATTTGAACATTTAAACACATATATTAAATTATAAATTGTTCTATAAAACAATTTTATTATCATCAAATTTATTAAGAGTCATTCTTCAAAATATCTTGATTCTAACAACCATCTTAAACTAAGGATGGCTTGGTCAACTTCAAAGAATTTAAAAAAAAAATTGTTTTATTTAATTCTCTTTCACGAACATGTTCAACAATATAAACAAATCACGATGACTCGAGTTCCAATATTCACTTAGAGAAATACCTACATTTAAGTATTAGATAAGTCTCAAATAGACTACTTCTAATAGAGAGAAATCTATGAGAGAAAAATATTTAAAAGAGTTGTTTATTTTTCTGATTTAAATATAAAATTTTCTAAATAATTTAGTTGATATGCTACTTTAGTTGTGAAAGTGTAGATTTTTAAAAATAAATAAAATTTGTAGGATACATTTGTAATTCCATGAAATAAAAAACACTATTGGAATTAATATTTTTGTGCTTCCAATATTATTTGGGCTAAAACGATCATTCTCTAAACAGATATAAGAAAATATTTATTGTTCGATGCAATCAATTAATTAAATACCATTATATAAAATAAATTAATTGAAAATTGTATATCAAAT
>JBBPBT010001178.1:8739162-8754854 GCA_037974875.1 Cicer bijugum
AATAAAATATCAATACTTATAATAAATTATAAATAATATTATAAAATATTAATACTAATTATAACAAAAAATAATAATTAATATGATAAATTTTAATAATGTTTTTTTAAAATCAATAACTTTGATATATATGTCAATTAGGGGATTATATATTAATTAATTTGAAAACAATATAATCAATTATTAATCAACACTATATCATTATACAAATATATATGTCAATTATGATGTTTTTTTTAAAAATCAAGACTAATAATCAATACTTATTTATAACAAAAAATAATAATATTATCAATTTTAATAATGTTTTTTAAAATAATAATTATATTAAAACTAATATATTTTAACCGTGGCTTGAAACTTTAAAACTAATCTAAATATATTAAAACCAATATATTAAAACCAACATCATTCCTATTTTTTTAAAAATAAATTTATAAAACTAATCTAAATATATATTACTAATCTATATTTTAAAATATATAAAATACTAACTTGATGCCGAGTAGCGTCTGACTTCAAACTTTCACTCACGTACGATGCTTGCAAGTCTTCGAAATAATTAGCAACCACTATACAAAAATAAAAATCAATAACATTAATTAGTTATATCAAATTAAAAATTCACATATATAATATAATTTATATACTTACCAAATTTTAAATGAAGAGTAATGAAGTTGTAGAGAGAAGGAGGAGAGTATAGTGATAATGAAGTTGTAGAGAGAAGTTAGATGTGAAAAATGAAGAAGGAGGTTGGAAATATATATAGGATTAGCCTTGGGAATTTGTGGCGGCCAAAACAGCCACAATGGCAACGGCTAGTGGATTTTGTGGCAGCCTGGCCCGTCAGAAAGGGCAACGGCTATGTACAAATTTGTGGCGGCCTTTGCCGCCACAAAAGCTAACGGCTATGACACTTGTGACGGCCTAAGCGGCCAGAAAAACCACGTGGATTTGGGCGTATTTTGTGGCGGCCATTGCAGCCACAAACGCCACGTGCACAATCCATTGTGACGGCATAGGCCGCCACAAAGGTAATGGTCTTTACAAGCTTTTGTGACGGATTTGGCCCTCACAAAATTAATCCTTTGTGGCTGTAAAAGCCCTCACAAAATCCAGTTAAATATTTAAAAATTTATGAGAGCTTTTTCAGTCACAAAAAATGACCAATTTCAATATTAGCTTTTGTGAGGGCTTTTTCGGTCACAAATTTGTGAGGGTTTTATTCGGCCACAAAATATTTATAAAGTTGGCCACAAAATAGAGAAATTCTTGTAGTGTACCATTAAAAAAATATAATTTTGTACGGGAGGAAAATATATCTTTGTTAATGTATTACATATTTACATAATAATATAAAGCAATTTAAAATAACTTATTACTTTAACAGATTTTATTTCTTTAATGAATGATGATGAAATAGTGACAACTTTTCAAACAACAATATAACTCATAAAGATTCTTATAAACATGCACTAAAAAAATATAATAGTAGTATCATATTTTCACATCAAACCTCTCTTGAAAGTAAAAATGAACACATATTTATTTCTTAACCTTTTTCTATTTTTCATTTGTTTCATTGTTTCTCTTTCTTATGCACTAAACAATGGTTGAAGTGTGAAACTCATCCACCGCGATTCTTTAAAATCACCTTTCTATCAACCTATACAAACTAAATACCATCCTGTTGTCAATGCTGCATGTCAGTCGTATTAACCATTTCTACATAGAGTCAATCACTAATACTCCCGAATCAGTTTTAATCTCTGCCAAAGGCGGCTATCTCATCACTTATTCAATTGGTACACAATTTAAGTTATATGGTATTGTTGTAACACCCTATATTTTATAATAAAGTATTTTATTAATTAAATAGAAGTTTAAATAACTAATTTGATGTTAAAATTATTTTCAAATATATGTTGATAAATTTGTGACTAATATTTGTTATATAGATGCTTTTTATGATGTGTTAGTTTGATAGATATTATATTAAATGAGCGATATAAATAATAAATATTTTACTTTATTATTTTATATATTTTTTAAAAAATAATAGTATTTTAGTGTAATTTTTTAAAGAATAAGATTTTATATGATTTTAAATGTATACGTGAGTTGGTAATTAATATGATATTTTGTTATATGTTTGACTAATGTTAAGTGTCATATTTCTATTTTAATCATTTTTAAGTATCTCTCATTTTAATTATTTCTAAATATATCTTATTTTAATTATTTATTCTATAAATAATTATCTTAAGATCGTAGTAATATTGTGTTTAATTTTCTATATTTTTATATACTTATTTTGGAATAGTGATTATATCTATATATATATATATTATGGTTTAGTAATTAACATAAAATATTGTTGTTATATTTATTTATATTATAATTTTGACTATTCTCTAATGATAGTATAATTATAACGTGAGTATTTTGAAAAATAAGTATAATTATAGTGATTAATTTGAATATGAGAGTTGGGTTGTTCATAATATGTATTTTTTTAAAAAGTTAATTATTTTAATTATTCTAATTCATCATATATTAGTTATGAAATATTAGTAATATTTTGAAAATTAATTGATGTTTGGAAGAGTATTAAAAATGAGATTAAGTAACAATTGATTTTGTTTTATCAAAATAAAAATAATAACAATAAAACATAATGTATGTTAACCCTAATTATGTTGATAAAATCCAAAAAAAGAAAGAAAGGGAGCTTCACCAGCCGCATAACCAAGAGAAAACACACTAACATGCCTATTGTTTGACATTGGTGATTGATAACTGTTTTAGAAAATTTTCTATATTTTCGCCCGAATTTGACTATGTTGTTTCATTTATTTAACTAGTCAATTAAACATAATTTTTCAGATTTTTAACAACCCTGATTTCTCTCTAAAATACGCGACTTATTTGTTTGTAGACTTCGTTATTTTGCACCGTTCTTCTTCACCGTAAGTCCGATTTGAGTGAAATCAATGCCAAAACGACCATGTGAAAAGTGGCTATATTATCCATTGATTGGTTGTCTAGTTTATGGTAATTTTTCTTGACCGAATTTCAAATTTAGTTTTTAGAGTATCTTCTCATAATTTATTTTGACGTTTACCCACAAACTGTCGAGTTAGATCGATTGAAGGACAAATAGTCAAAGAACAAAAATTATTTGCTCGTGAAATGTATTCAAGTGTGAAAGCATCGAAATAAGATAAGGGGTTAGAGAACATTTGAATTCATGAGTATCATATATTGTGAGATGAACGAGAAAACCATATTTCCCAACGATTCATCTGGGGTTGGCTACGTATGACAGTAGCCCTTTGAGGGATAAATTAATTAATGTGCAAATATGAAAATTGTGGGAATAAAATATAGAATAGAACTATTTGTAAGGTGTTGATTGGTTTAATTTCTTTAAATGTATGATATTGATATTATTGTCATATTGGGTGTCGAATTAAATTTATATATGTGTGATTAGATGAGTTTATGTGATGTGATAATTTTATGTGATGATGATGATGTATGATTAATAATTGTGATATTATAAATTTGTGATAATTTTATGTGATGATGTTTGGTTGATGGTAGTGATGCTAGAAATTTGTGATGAGTTTATGTGACGATGATGATGTATGATAGTGATGTTATAAACTGTGATGAGAATATTGAATTAACCCCATAGTTGATGAAATAATTGTGATTTCAATTTGTGTTTGAGATGACAGTTTTAATAGAGCGTCATATGCCAACGAGGGAAGAAAATAAATATTGAGAATTTGTGAAGTGAATATTATTTTGTCATCATATAGGTAGGGCCTGACAAGCCTCGTGATTTCAGAGAAGTACAACTGAATGAGTCTGATCGTGGCGGTCTGCTGTCGAGCCTTAAGGCAAGATTGTTAGACCTTGGAGGTATACGGGTGGGGAATTCCTAGGTGACTTGGAGGTAGCACTCCAAATGATGGGAGCTACCATGCAACAAATGTTTACCTCGACTGTCGCGTATATGTGTCTCGGGTTGAGTTGTGGGGATCTATGAGGACAAGACCAATTTGAATTGTCCGTCCACCGGAGTGGTGGCATAGTATCAAGCCTCTTAACCAAGTACTTCAGAGTTAGAATGGTACCACATTGTGAAGTAGAATATAAACTCATGCATTGCATTGCATTTTCTTGTGATTGTTTTGTTGTGATTAATAGGTATTGTGTGTGATAATAATTTCTCTTAGATGTTTTGATGTTATAATGAAATACATTGATTTTACTTGAGTGATTTTAACTTTATAATGTGTTGTGTTTCCTTGAAGAATGTATGTGTTATGATACAATGTATTATGATTGTTTGCGTGTTCTTCTTACTTATATTATACTATTAATATGATTTCAAAACTCACCTCTTTTGTTGTTTGTGTTTGACTGGCTTGGCCCTGCGTTTGCGAAATCGTAGTTATTATAGGTTAATGACTCTTAAAGTTCATGTTTGGGAGCAACCTTGCTCTAATAGGTGATACAAGGAATTTAGAGTTGTAATTTATATTTTAGTTAGGCTTAATTGTAGTTTTGGTCCCTGTTTATTGACCGAATTGCAAAAATAGTCTCCTAATTTTATTTCTCCTCAATTTAGGTCCCCCAAATAAAATTTTAGTCCAAAATTTGATGAAGTGTCATTTTTTTTACGTTTATTTAAGTAACATTATGCCTCAAGATCTCGTAGTGCAATAATTATACTTGAAATCTATGATCATAAATGGTATGATGTAGCTTAAAAAATGACACTTGATCAAGTTTTGGACTAAAATTCTGTTTGAGGGACTAAAATTGAAGAGACTATTTTCGTGATTCAACTAAAATAGAGAGACTAAAACTGCAATTAACCCTCATCACGACTTAATGTCGTAGAAGTCCTTCATTATTATATTACTAACGTTCACTTTTTGGATTGATAGATGGAGTAGAAATGATATGAAATTTGATAACCTCATCATGACACCATTGAATATTGAACATGAATTCGGTATAGAAATAAATAATTTAATAATATTTATATTTAATTAATTTCCTTTTTTTTTTCTTAAACATATATTACTATGTATACCATTTTCGCGGAAACAATACATAATTCTTCAATATTATATTTTAGAAGATAAATGATTATGAAATGCATCTATTTATTTGGTTTGTTCCTATTTATTAGCGATACATAAACATTTCAGGCATTTAACAACATATCAAAATTTTAACTAGACTCAAGGTAGAGTAGTTCTTTTGCAACATCGTTCCCTCAACAAGCTCATGACTAGGGCTGGACAAATTGAATGGCCCGCTTTATACCGCCCGGCCCGCAACGGGTGAACTAAACTAGGCCGGTTGGATCAAACCCAACGGGTCAAACGGGAAGAATTAATGGGTTCACTAGGGTAGATTCGGGCGGGTTCGGGTTATGGATTTTGGACCGGCGGTGACCGACCCGCCCGATAATAGATTATAATAATTATTAATAATTGTTGGGCTGGAAATCCAATTTATTTTTGGCCCACTATTATCTCAACCCTAACCCTAATTTCAGTCTCACAATCCCACCCACACAATCTCACCCACAACTCATTCTCTCATCATCATCTTCTCACAAACCCTACTTCTTCGCAAATCCTAATTTCTTCAAACCTTAACGGCGGCCAACGACGGTCAGTGGCGGCCACATCCACTTCAAGTTATCACTCTCTCTCTTATTTCTCAGCTCTTTAACTTTTTTCATTCCAAAAATTATAATCTCGTTTTTTACAACTGCCTTTTTTCGTCTTTGTTTTTTTTTAAATATGTTAGTTTTGTCTTTGCTAGTTTCATTTATGTTAGTTTCGTCTTAGTTTCATTTTTGGTTGTTTATTTCGTCTTTGTTGTTCTAAACATTTTCCTCTTTGTTAGCATTTTCAGTCTTGTGTTTAAAAATAGCATTTTTCATCTTTGTTGTTTTAAACATGTTCATCTTTTTCTAATTTATTTTGCATTGTGTTAGGGTTTTTATTTCTTTTTATTATAATTAGGGTTTTGATTTAACTATTTTTTCTGTTTTTGGATTTTCAAGAGTTTGATTTTTTTTGTTTTTGCATGCTGTTTTATAAATTGTCACACCTGTAACATGACCAACGGTGGAATGTTGAAATCATGTTTTCAATAACACTGTTTTCAACCGGACAAATTTGATCTTATGGCATTTGCTAAATACAGTGGTATCGAGGTGTGGGGATTTCTTGCTCAGTGCAGTTTTTCATTTTAGCCATCACTGCAAGGAACATTTGATTAAGTTAGTTTTCATTTGTTTGCTTAAGTTCACTCTATATTTTAAAGTATCAGACCGAAATACCAAGTCCCTGCAATGGTTGTTTTGATGTGGCTCTTAATTTTAGCATGAAACTTTGAATGTCTATGTATAGAACTTAATTATTATGTATGTTTAATGTTATCAGAGAATTTGGATAGCAATTCTAAAGTCGCAAACAACTCAACCCCAAGTGTTGGCATGATAGAGTAAGAGGAAATAATAGAAGTTTTCAAGGCATTACTAATCACAGCCAAGAATTAAAAATGATAGCCATGTTTAGCAAACAAAAAATGAAGAAAAATCTATTTTCCTTTGAGATTATAAGCTCTAAATAGTTGCTGTTAATTTGTATCAAACTCTTTGTTTCTTGTTTTGAATTGGGGTAATATTATATTAAAATTAACGGGAAGCCATCATCCAGAGAAAATTAATAAACATATGACTTACAGAACTCTTCATTCTTGTATTCCATGATGTAAATAACAGGGATTAGTTTTATTCAGTTAAGTATGTATGCATTCAACCACAACACAACATATCTATTCTCTGCTAGTAATATTTTATGTTTTCTATAATCATTCTCTCTTAGTAATATTTTATATTTTTTATAATCATTCTCTGTTAGTAATATAACTGAAGCATAATCATGGTATCCATGTTTATATACGATGTTGTTTGCCAAACCTGAAATCCTTGCCGTTAATATTAATTTATTATGATATTCATGTTTTATTTGTCTCCTGGTCACAATGGATATTCTTTTTCTCTTCAAGTCGAAAAGATTTAAGGCCGCTATTATCAGAATTGGCAGTCATGGAGGTGATGCTCTTGCTTCTGATTTGTAAGTTCTGGTAAAAAATTCCCTAATGTTAATTATATTTTTAAAATGCAATTTTATTATAAGCAACATTTGATTTTATTATAAGCATATCTATTATCTGAATTGAAGAATGTGTCAAACTCTTTGTTTATTGTTTCTTTGATTTTTTGCATACTCTAGAATTTCAATATTCTAATTTTTGAATTCAAATTCTAATTTCCAACTCTAATAAATATTCATATCTAGAAAACTCTAATATGCATATTCTGATATTTAAATATTCTGGTATGAATTCAAACTCTGATGTTTAAATATAAATAATTATTAGATATGAATATTCTGATTTTTTCCCAAAATACTTTCTAGAGTTTGACTTTTTGATTTTTTGCATATTCTGGAAAATAAACATACTTGGTGTTCTTGGCTTGTGGCTGGGAAAGATGGATCAACGAGCCAATAACAGTAGCACCCAAGGGGTGATTATAGAGCAAGAGCACTGTAAGTTTGTGCTTCTATTTTTTTCATTTTCTGTTTGAGGCTTATATTGTTTCTATTTCATGTTTATAAGTTTTTCAAATGTATACTATATTTTTATGCCTATAAATGAATGCTATATATTTAACTTGTATATTTCTTTTTAAGATGTGTTTAAAGTTTCTGGTTCTTTTTATGAGTTTAATTAACATGTTAAAAATGTGCTTTTTTTCTAAGTGTAACTTGTTCTTCTATTTAGCTGTAATGCTCAGTTTTTCTAATGTATGCGTAATTTTTTTTCTACACCTTTTTAAATTTATTTGATTTTTTAATTTATAACTTGTAATGTATTTTAATTTTTTTTCTTTCTTATACATACTTTTAAATGTATTATATGCATGCAAGTTTTTGTTGATGCATGTTTCTCTAATATATACTTCTGTTTATTATATGCTTTTTCTTTTTCTTAATGGATATTTTTTTAAATAATATTCTTATATTGTTTAATGAGTACAGTGTGCTAGTTACACACTAGACACTGTATTATAGTTAACTTTCAATGGGTTGAATATGTCTAGTGTGTGTGAAACACACTAGACTCTTGAATTATAATCACTTACATAAGAATTAAACTCCCTTAAATATTCAATTACAACCACTTAAATAATAGAGTAATACAATCTTTGGATGTTAAATTACATTCATTTAAAATTGAATACACTCCCATAAAATTTTATTACAACCCTTTAAAAGTCAATGAACTTAAAATAAATAATTCCATATGGTTGGTATTTGGTTATTAAGGCTCCTTCATGATTTCAGTGATGAACCAACCTAGTCAAAATTTACCAACTCCAAATATCAACACTACTGAAGCTGGTGCAGCAGCAACAACAGTAGTTGCTGGACCTGATTTGGCTATCAATCAAGTTAAAAAGAAGAGAAAAGCTAATGCAAGTGGTCCTAGGCAATCCTCTAAATGCTGGGAACACTTTAACAAAATTAATTCTAGTGAAGAGGAGGTACAATCTGCCGCATGTAAATACTGCCACAAAATATACTTGTGTGACTCTCGAACTCATGGCACCTCTAACCTCAACTACCACCTTACTAGATGTGCCAAAAAACCTTTGATTGTATCTGATGACTCCACCCAAAATATTCTTACATTTCCTAATGTAGAAGGATCTGGTTTGGTTTCAACAAGTAGTAAATTAAATCTTCAAGCTTGTCGTAGGGCATTGTCTATTTTTGCGATTTCGGATGAACAACCATTCAAAGCTGTGGAAGGTGAAGGATTTAAGTTTATGTTGAGAACATTGCTGCCACAATTTACAATACCGTCTAGATGAACTGTAGCTAGGGATAGTTTTCAGTTGTTTATGGAGGAAAAAGTAAGGTTGAAAGCTTTTTTTAAGTCTGATTGCAATAGGGTAGCTCTTACAAGAGATTGTTGGACTTCAATTCAAAACCTTAACTACTTGACCCTTACGGCACACTTTGTTGATAATGATTGGAATTATCAAAAAAGGATTATTAGTTTCACAGTAATTCCAAATCATAAGGGTGACACAGTTGGTAAGAAGATTTAAGAGGTTTTAAAGGATTGGGGGATTCGAAATGTGTCAACTATAACCGTTGATAATGCATCATCCAATGATGTAGCTGTTGCTTTTTTGAAAAAAAAAAAAGATAAATAATATGGATGGTTTGATGGGGGATGGGGATCACTTCCACATGAGGTGTGCTGCTCATATTCTGAATTTAGTTGTAACTGATGGCTTGAAAGAAAAAAATTTGGCAATCTCTAGCATTAGAAATGCTGTTAGATTTGTAAAGTCTTCACCTCATAGGGCTGCCAAGTTTAGGGAGTGTGTTCAGTTAGCTGGAATATCTTGTAAAAAATTGTTATCTCTTGATGTTTCAACTCGTTGGAATTCAGCCTACTTGATGCTTGAGGCTGCGGAGAAGTTTCAAGTAGCTTTTGGGAAGCTTGAGGTTGAGGAGTCAAGTTATAAGGATTTCTTTGGAGAAGCTGGTCCCCCAACTAGTTATGATTGGGATACAGCTAGGGCATTTGCAACTTTTTTGAAGTTATTTTATGAGGCAACTAGAGTGTTTTCCTCCTCACAACATGAGAGTATACATGCAGCTTTTCACCAATTGTCTACCATCTATTGTGAGCTGCAAAATGCCTCTTTGAATTTGATCACCATTTTTGCAAGTGTGGCTGAGGATATGTTAGCAAAATATGATAAGTATTGGGGTAATATTGCAAACATTAATAAGTTGCTATATTTTGGAGTAATTTTTGATCCACGGTATAAGTTAAAATATGTTGAGTGGTGCTTTCAAGATATGTATGCAACTAAATCAGAGGTGGCTATTGAATTGATCACATTAATTAAAGAAGATCTAACTAAAATGTACAAATGGTATAAAAAAGTCCATGACAAAAAAAAATAATTTACCACAACCTACTCCCATGGCTGTTGACAGTGCTTCCCATGATGAAATATCTGTTGCTGCTGCCCATAATTCACAAATGGCCAGAGCACAAGCTTTTGAAGACCATTTGAAAGAGAAAGACTCAATTGACCAACAAAATGAGCTTGAGGGATATTATTCTAGTAAGTGTGTGAAGATGAGTGAAAATTTTGATATTCTTGCTTGGTGGAAATGTAACGCAACTCAGTACCCAATCTTATCTCTTATAGCCAAAGATATTTTGGCTATATCGGTATCTACAGTTGCTTCTGAAAGTGCTTTTAGTACTGGTGGGAGAGTCATTGAAACCTTTAGAAGCTCTTTAAAGCCAGAAAATGCTGAAGCATTAATTTGCACTCAGAATTGGCTAAAACCTTCACTCACTTGTTTCAAAGACTTAAATCTTAGTGAAGATGTTGATCTTTCTGAAGAAATTATTAAAGGTAAAGTTATTTATGTATCTTTTAACGGTGTGAGCTTTCTAATATATTCATATGTTCATAATATAGTCTAATGTTTATTATTTTGTTAATTATATCAGAGTTTCAAGGAATGTCAGTTGGAAAGGCAAATACTGCAGGTGGCTCATCATCACAGCCACCTAGTTGTGGTTGAATAAAATTATTGTATGTAATATTCATTTTTATTGTTACTAATTTGAAATGATTTTGTCAATATTGTGTTAGTACTAACTAATTCTACCAAACTTTTCAGATTTAGACTTTTTTGAATTTTTTGAAGTCATACAGTCTTAAGACAAATACTGACTTGGCTCTATGACAATATCAACACAAGGTTTTTGGGATTTGTATAAATTGTTGTTCTGCTTGGTAAGTTATTATTGTTATATCTTATTGTTATTTTAATTGCCAAAAATTGTTACTAACCAAAATTGTAAGTAGCCACAACACAATCGTTACTCTGTTAGCAATCTAAACTGCATGTTATAGATATATGTTAGCATATATTAGCATTTTTGTGTTAAGCAAGAACATAAAATTAATTTGTTATTCTTATATAATTACCCTTTTATTTTCCAACAGCTGGTGCATTAGATTCTGAGATTGATTTTGCTGCAAGTCATAGAAAAACAAGTGTTTTATCATAGGTATGTTACCTTTTATCTTAAGTCAATTAAAGTACTGAGTATGAATATTGATTCTGTAGAAAAACAAGTGTTTTATCATAAAATTAAAGTACTGAGTATGAATATTGATTTTGTAGGTTGCAGGAGTTCTTGCAGATTGCTTGGTGTTAAATCTTTATTTAACATTAGCTAAGTTAGTAGCAGCAATTTATATTATTGTGAACAACATATATCGGTATGTCAACCTGATTTCTTAGTTTGATATTATTGTTGATTCAAAATGAATGATCTAATAATGTTGATTGCATTATTTTTTTTTTTTCAAACTAGGCTGCTATCAAGTCTGGTATTTCTTAGTTTGGCATTATTAAGTCTGGAATTTTTTACTCTTGATTGAAAGCAGGTATTGAATTATTTTTTCTATGGTACACATCAACAACATATTTTTACATTGGTTATTGGATACTAATTTTTGCTCTAAATTTTTAGGTTGGCAATGGGAACAAATTGGAAATATATATTGATAATTGTATTGTCATAGAGTCAATTAAAATTATCAATATTTTCCAAGAAGTGTGTATTAGTATTAGACTTTAGTGTTATGTGAATGTAGTTGAAAAACTAAGCTGTTATAATCTATTGTTGAATAACTAGGTTGTGATAATCTGATGTTGAAAAATTAGGCTGTGATAATCTGTTGTTGAAAAACTAAGCTGTTATAATCTGTTGCTATGAAAAACTAAGCTGATATGTGAATGTATTAATATTATGTGAATGTACTTGAGTTGTTGTTGAAAAATTAAGCTGTTATAATCTGTTGGACTTGAAAAAAATGATTGTGTTAAACTTTTAGTTGTAATCTGTTGGATTTGAAGAAAACTTTTAATTGTAAGCTGTTGTATTTGTATGTTATGTGAATGTAGTTGTAAACTGAATTGTTGCATTATAGGAATATAACTGTATGTTATGTGAAAGTTAGTAGTCCAATTTTTTTTTTAAAAATGAGTACAAATTTTATCTTTAAATGGCTCAAAAGTGGTCGTATATTGGATAATAAACTACTACTTTGCTAAGAAATAAAATAAAAAATAGTTATTTTGATAAACATGTTATTGGGTCAAAAAAAATTGAATAGCCCAAAAAAATTTGAATGACCCAAACAATGACCAACCCGAATGTAACCACCCGATTAACCCACAACCCGTTTAACCCGCAACCCGATTACCCGATTTTTATAAAGAGCGAAAATGGGCCTCTAATGTTCAACCACAAATTAGGCCGGTTTGTATTTTTAGGCCCGAAACCATCCTACTCGGCCCGTTGTCCAGCCCTACTCATGACGCTGCCAAAACTCCCGGACATAACAAAAGACATTCACCATGCAACAATGAAGGACTCCTACGACATTAATTCATTTTGTTTTCACCTTAATGTTCTGTTAATGTATTTTTAGTAATTTATATTTAGGAGCGAATTAATGTTTTTGAAAGCTCTATTCGAATCAAATAAGGTTAAAATAAATTTTAACAAATTAAATTATATTTTTGATTTAACCCTAATAAAAAATTCGATTTAATAATTATAAATTATTTTAATGTAATATAATTTTACCTAATGAAACACTAAATTTAAATTACCTTAATTAAATTCATCAAAATAAGTAAATTGTAAATTGTTAACAATGAAAATTATCTAATATAAATAACATCTAAATTCTACTTCAAATTAATACTAACATTCTAGCTATTTAAAAAGAGTAATCATTCTAAGGCTTTGAAGCACATTCATAATTTTCAAAAATACTACTAAAAAAGTCATAGTTCAAAAGAAAATAACCACATACTTTTAATCCTATTTCATAACTTTCAAATATACTATTAAATCACATATCTAAAGAAAAATCAAATAACAACATTCTTAATCAATATTTTGGTCACTATAAACTAAAATGAAAGTTCCTTTTGTCGTGGCTTTTCTTATCAAAAAATAATATTTTCTTTGGTAAAAAATAAATAATAAATCAAGTAAATCATACGTCTTTATATAGATAAATAGACATTCTGATTGTTGTTGTAATTGCATGAAATTTACACATAAAATAAATCATATCAATCTTTAGAGTTCTTAAATCAACAATTTAAATATGTTCATATATGTCTTCGTGATTAATTTAGTGTATCTTGATTTAAACAATAGGTATAGCAAAAGATAATATTTTTAGAGAATGTTATTACATTTCTTCAATCAAATGATAAGTTTATCTTTGATGTGCAATAGTGTTGAACTTTAATAGTGTGTTGACTTTAATGTTGACCAGACAATCAATTGGGTTGTGAGCAGTGGCGGACCTTGACCGAAAATCTTGGGGTGGCCGGCATAAAAATATAATATATAAATTAAATATATAAATAACATCGACATAAAAATATAATATAAAAATTAAATATATAAATAATATTATATAGCAAAAATTTAAGTTGTAATAAACACAAAGTGAAGTATCAAATAATTTAACTATATGACTTAAGAATACTTTAAAGTAATGTTCTACGCTCTTTAATTAACTTGAAATCATCAAAAATAGACTCAAAACTGATACTTGCAGCAATTTCCCTTTCAATATAAACTGCCAGGCTATCTGCCAACAAGTTAGCTTCCATGTTATTTCTTAACCTTGATTTAATAATTTTCATTGCTGAAAAAGATCTTTCAGTTGTGGCAGTAGAAACTAGAAGAGACATGATAAGACAAAGTAGTCTATCAATCAAGTAGAAATTTTGCGTCTTTTCAGTTGCAACCAAACATGAGCACAATTATTGGATAGTTGATAAATTGTTGGAGTTGAAATTTCAAATTAATCTTCTCTTGCATCTTGAAATCCACAAGGTAATATGTTTCAACTAGAATGCAAAATTTATCTAAATCAATCAATTTAAATCAATTCTTGCATGTTCAAATCAATTCTTTTACTCTTCTTCATTCTCACAAACTTATCTAAATCAATCAATTTAAAAATGCAACAAAACTCAAACACCTTATATGCAACAAAAATACTCAAGCACTTCATATGGACATAAAATCAAATACTTTATGTGCGACAAAAAAACTCAAACACTTCATATAGACATAAAATCAAACACCTTATGTGCGACAAAAAAACTCAAACACTTTATATTGACATAGAATCAAACACCTTATGTGCAATACAAAAACTCAAAAAAATAAGCAGTAATGTTTAATTGAAACTCCAAACAAAAATTCCAAACTCCAAATCAAAGCTTCAAACTCAACACTAACAATGTAAGCTTTAAATTTCATGCTAACATAAATCAAACATAACAAAAATCAGCACTAACTAACAAAAATCAGCAATACAAAACAGTTAGAAATAGGCTATCTGGAGAGTTGCAGCGAAGCGACGAACGGGCGGAACGGCCACAGAGGCAGTCAGGCAGAAGCGGCCACCGCATGGGAGCGATTCGTGATTTGGCAGAGGAGCAGAGGCGGTAGCCGTTTGTCGTGATTGATTCATGAATCTGATTATGGAAAAGGGAAAGAGGAAGGTTGCTGTAACTTGTAAGCAAGAGGGAGAGAATTAGAGAAGAGAACAGAGAAGGAGAGAGGTTGGGTGGTTTGTCGTGATTTTTTTTTCTTGGGGTGGCCGCGGCCCCCTTGTCCTTAAGAAGCTCCGCCTCTGGTTGTGAGAATAATTAGACATAGAACTATTAGAGTGAACTTGCATTAGTTAGATTCATCTAAGACGCATTGACAATGTGTGGATCAAAGTCAAAGTGCATTTGTCTTGGTTTGTTGATTTTCTTTCGTTGTTCATCATATTTGATGATGCACCGCGAAGCCTTTAAACTATTATAAGAGAATCTGCACACTTAAAAACATACATTAAAACATAAATTATTCATATAAAATAATTTTTTTATCATCAAATGTATTAAGAGTCATTATTCTTCAAAATATCTTAAATATCATCTCAAACTAAAGATGGCTTGGCCAACTTCAAAGAATTTAAACAAAAATATGTTCTATTTAATTCTCTTTCACGAAAATGTTCGAGAATATAAACAAAACACAACGAACTCGAGTTTGAATATCCACAAAGAGAGTTAGCTACTTTTAATATTAGATGTGTCTCTAATAGACTACTTCTAGTAGAGATAAATCTATGAGAAAAAATTATTTAAAATAGTTGTTAGTTTTTCCGATTTAAATATAAAATTTTCTAAATTTCAAACTATTTAATATTTGGAATTGGTAAATGTTGATATAAAAATTTACATCTATTTTTTAAAAAACTGATAAGGACAATTAAGTTGTATTAAACGGGTCACTGCACTAGTTAAAAGTAAAATAAAGAATTTAGTTGATAAGTTACATTATGATTAATTGTCAAATTGTAGATTTTTTAAAATTGATATTTAAAAATTGTAGATTTGTAATTCCATGAAATAAAAAATACTTTTGAAATT
>JBBPBT010001178.1:8755418-8771234 GCA_037974875.1 Cicer bijugum
AGATTCTTTAAAATTAACTATCAACTTCATGAAAATTCATACATTCATTACTTAAATCTTCAAATAAAGAACTCACTCTTTAAAATTAGATCTCCATATTATCAAGACAATATCTTATTCTTCTTTATATCCTTCTCAAAATCAAATATCTAACCTAAATCTTAAAATTTAAGTTTTTTTATTTGATATTGCTTTTGTTGATGGAAATATGAGATTGTTTAAAGATTTGAGCTATAAACTTTATAAAAAGATATAATATTTTATATAAGATAAATTGATGTTTAAGCTAAAGTGTTTATTTATGGAACTCGAATAACAAAATATTTATTGTTGGGTTTCATCAATTAATTAATGCCATTAAGAAATATAATTTTGTATAGGAGGAAAGTATATAATTGTTAATGTATTACATATTTAGAAAATAATAATAATAATAAAGCAGTTTAAATGTGTACCAAAAAATGCACTAAGCAACAATGACCACATATTTATTTTTTAAATAGTCAACTTAAATAACTTACTTTAACAAAAAAAAAAAATTCTTTAATGAATGATAATGAAATAGTCACAACTTTTCATACAAGACTATAACTCAGAAAGATTCTTATAAAAATGCACTAAAAAATATAATAGTGGTATCATATTTTGACATCAAACCTGTCTTGAAAGCAACAATGACCACATATTTATTTTTTAACTTATTTTTATTTTTCGTACGTTTCATTGTTTCTTTTTCTCACGCACTAAACAATGGTTTTAGTGTTGAACTCATCCACCGCGATTCTTTAAAATCACCCTTCTACCAACCTAAACAAACTAAATACCAACGTATTGCCAATGTTGCACGTCAATCCATCAGCCGTGCTAACCATTTCTACAAAGATTCAATCACTAATACTGCCGAATCAACTTTAATTCTGGCCGGAGGTAGCTATCTCATGACTTATTCAATAGGTACCCCACCATTTAAGTTATATGGTATTGTTGATACTGGTAGTGACATTATTTGGCTTCAATGTAAGCCATGTGAAGAATGTTTCAACCAAACTACTCCTATATTTGATCCTTCAAAATCATCAAGTTACAATAATATTCCCTGCCTATCTAAAACATGTCAATCTCAAATTGGAACGTCCTGTACTGAACTAGATGCTTGTCAATATGGTATTCAGTATGGTGATCAGTCATATTCAAAAGGAAACCTAAGTATTGATACTCTTACGTTAGACTCCACCGGTGGCCATTCTATTTCATTTCCTAAAACAGTGATAGGATGTGGAACCCAAAATGCAGGGACATTTCAAGCTCAAAGCTCTGGTATAGTCGGCCTTGGAGGTGGAGATGTATCTCTAATAAAACAATTGGGAACAACAATTGGTGAAAAGTTCTCATATTGTTTGGTGCCATTGTTTATTAAGTCAAACGTGACAAGCAAACTCAATTTTGGAGATGCAGCCGTGGTTTCGGGTCATGGTGTTGTGTCAACTCCTTTAGTGAAAAGACAACAACAAACTTTTTACTATTTAACATTAGAAGCATTTACTGTGGGAAACAAAAGAATCAAAATTGTAGGGGACGCAAGTGGTAGTAATGAAGGGAACATCATTATTGATTCAGGTACTACATTGACTATTTTACCAAACAATGATTATACTAATTTGGAATTAGCTGTAAAAGAATTGGTTAAACTAGATCGTGTTAAAGATCCAGAGGATATATTTAAACTTTGCTATAGTGTCAAATCTGAGGATTATAATTTTCCTATAATCACAGCAAATTTCAAAGGTGCAGATGTTAAGTTGCCTTCTATTAGTACCTTTATTCCATATGCTGATGGGGTGGTTTGCTTTGCTTTTATCCCATCTGAAATTTTTTCTATCTTTGGGAACTTGGCTCAACAGAACTTATTGGTTGGTTATGACCTCGTTAAAAGTGTTGTATCGTTTAAACCTATTGATTGTACTAAGTAGGATTGATTATACCAACTTAATGTTGTATTCACAATAAATAGTTTATCACTACTTCCTTATTTTGAATAAGACCTCCATTTAGCCTCTAATTGTCAACAATGGCAACCTCAATTTCAATCTAAAGTATTATTGGCAGTGGACTTGTCAAATAATCAATTAGTTAAATTGTTACCAATATTTGTTTAAATTTCTTGTTACTTTAATCACGTTTTTGTTTATTATATTCCATTACTTTTAAAAATTGTTTGATTTAAAGGGAAAGTTGAACTAAATTATGTTAAGTAAATTATTTCAATCTTTGAGAATTTAGCTTAATAGAACTTGTTGGTTGGTCACGAGCTCAAAAATGTTGAATTGTTTAACTCTGTAAATTGTACCAAGTTCAATTGATCATACCAATTTCACTTTGTATTCCCAAGAAATATGTTATTACTATTTCCTTATTTAGATTGAGGTTGTCATTTAAGCTTTAATTGTCAGCAAACAATGTTAACCTCACTAGAAATTAGGGATTAAAATAGACTATACGGTCCGTCAGGGCCTACGGCTTAGCCTACTTATAGTCTAATCTGACATGACCTATTTAATAAAAAGGTCAGACGCAAACTGCTTTTAAAACCTATTTATTTAAATAGGTCAGACTCAAACTTATAAAAAAGCTTATTAGGCCGATATATATATATATATATATATATTATTTATTAATATTATTTTTTTAATTATATTAATAATATTATTTCTTATTTAAAATTTTATCAATTATACAATCACTCAGTAATCATTTCATATTCAGTAGTCGTTCCATATTCGGTAGCGATTCTATATTTAGTAGTCATTTCATATTTGACAACTGTTCAATTAGTCAATCACTCAGTAGTTATTCCATATTTAAGAGGTAATAATGAGTGTGTTTGTTTTATGAAAAAAATCTATTGTTTGAAACCAAAAAATATTTTTTAGGGTTTAAAGGATGTTTATTTCAGATTTTTTAAAAATTATTTTGTTAGAAAAAAGTATTTTTTGTTTAATATATATAGATATGTACATTGATATTGGTATGTGGAGAGCATCATGTACTATGAGTAGAACATTTAAATATTTTAATGTGAATAAGAATTTTATAAAGGCTTACAGGCTAGACCAGACATTTAAAAAATTTAGGTCATGCTGAAAAAAAGCCTATGATAGGTCGTAGGTCAGACTTAACCTAAAAAAATAAATCGTAGGTCAGACTCAAGTCTTTCAAAGTCTTGTGTGATCTGGTCTATTCACACTCCTACTAGCAATCTAAAGTGAAATTGGTAGTAGATTTCTTAAAAAAATAATTGGTTAGAATAATATTATCATTTAAATAGATTTGAGTATCAAGTTAAAAAAATATAAAAAAATATAATTTTTTTAACACACATTTTTTAATACACTATCTTTAATTAATTAAAATTTAATAGTAATCAAAACTTGAAAATAACAAAATAACTTCATAAAAATATGTTTTTTTTTTATTCTCATTTCAAAACATGTTCAAGAATATAAACAAGACACGGTGAACTCGAGTTTGAATCTCCACTCAGATAGATACCTACATTTAGCATCAAATACGTTTCAAATAGATTACATCTAGTGGAGAGAAACTTATGAGAATTTTTTTGTTTAAAAGAGTTGTTTGTTTTACTGATTTGAATATAAAATTTTATAAATTTCAACCTTTTTTATATTTGAAATTGATAAATGATCATCTATCAACCAATTATTTACATTAAACAATTTTAAAACAACAATTATTAATTTTTTATACAATCACCAATACAATTTTTGAAATATTATATAAAAATTTACATATATTTCATAAAAATTACAAAGGTTAAGGTTGTATTAAACGGATCACTACACTTGTTAAAATTAAAATAAATAATTTTAATAATATGTTACTTTAAAATTAGTTGTTAAAGTGTAGATTTTTTAAAATTGATATTATCTAAAATAAAACTCGTACGACGTATTTGTAATTCCATAAAATAAAAAACCCTTTTGAAATTAATATTTTTGTACTTACAAGATTATTTGTGCTAAAACGATTATTTTCTATACATTTATAAGAAATCATTTATTATTCGATTCCATCAATTAATTAAATACCATCATATATTAGTGAGAACAAAGTATACGGTCGTGATCGAGGACAAGGTCACAAAAACTATTCACGAAGTCCAAAGTGAGTGCAACTAAAGATTCAAAGATTCAATAAAATGTTTACGACACTATATCGTTTTATCGTGAGATCGACTCAACATTTTTAACCTCTCTACAAGTTGTTGAAAACAGATACTGAGTTCAAATGCGAGTCCACTTTAAGAAACTACAGATTGTATTGTCATATACACTTGTGTTGGCTTTTCCAGACCCCGAGGAAACATTTATCGTCTATTTGGTTATCAACGCTGAAGTAGTAAGTGATGTGTTAGTCAAATCAATCGTTGAAGAGCAACTGACGCATATACTTCATTAGTAAAGCTCTACAGAGATCAAAAATCTGATATCAGGAAAAAAAATTGCACAAGCAATATTGGTGATGGTAGTTGAAATTCGAGAACTCAGTTGGATAACTTTTCACCCCGTAAGCAAAAGTTAAAATGAAAAAGCATTGAGGAAAGAAATTGACATGTTTGATGAAGACAGAAGATTGTATCTCTTAATGAAAATGTTAACAAGCAACAAATGGCTGTCAAATACAACAAAAAGGTAAACCGATGCAAACTTGAAGTAAGAGACTTAGTCATCTGAAGAGCATATGCCAACCTCAAAAAATTTGGACAAGAAAATATAACACCAAACTGGGAGGGGCTACATCGAATTCTTTTAAATATGGAGCGTTTAACTTGGAAGGGAAACTCACCTTTATAACATGGAATGCCACAAAAATAAATAAAGTATTACAGTTGAAGTACAAAATCTGAATGAAATGTTAAGTAAATTTAACCTATGATTCATATTCAATTATGAAGTCCCTATTTGTTTGCTACATTCGGAGAGCATAATATTTCAAATAAAGTGGCTCAAAGCCACCAACACTCTAAAATTGTCATAAAGGGGATCATGACAACGTTGTTAGATAATAGTATTATATATTAGTAATAAGGGTATTTTAGACATTTCTATTATTTTGTATATATACTCACTGTAACCCTATTAACTCAAGTTTGGTTCATTCTATGTTATGAAACCCTAGAGTGGTTGTCTCTTGGTTGTCTATCTTCTTCCTCTTTTCATTGTTAACATGGTATCAAAGAGCTTTGGTTGATTTTGGGATCTATTGTAAAGAAGAGAGAGAGTATTTTGATAATAGAAAAGACAACCACCAAAAGAGAAAAGAGAAGAGTAACCCTATTCCCGATTTTGTTAATTCAGTCTCAGAAAAACATTGATTGCGCATTCGTTAACCGTTGGATCGGGCTGATATTTGGATAGTAGGTTCGCAACATTCAGGTCTTCGTCTTCAACGGTCGGATCAGGGAAACGACGTCGGGAGGGGGAGAAATCATGCTCGCACAGCAGTAGGTTATCCCTAATTTATTTTGTCTCAGTGATTGTGTTTGTCGTATTTTTCTGTCATTATTTTTTATGGCTGGTGCTAAGGATGATTCTCTTCAAGCTGTTAGTGTTCACCTCAATGGACAAAATTACTCTTATTGGAGTTTTGTGATGAAAAATTTTTTGATTGGAAAAGATACGTGGAGTTTTGTGGATGGAACTTCTGTTAAGCCTACCGATAAAAAGAATGAAACTCAATATGCAAAAGATCTGAAAATATGGAACGTTAGTAATTCAAAAATTATTACTTGGATTAATAATTCTGTTGAGTTGTCTATAGGAGTGCAACTAGCAAAATATGATACTACTAAAGAGATTTGGGATCACTTGAAACGTTTGTATGTTCAGTCTAACTTTGCAAAACGTTATCAGTTGAAAAGTGATATTAGAGCCCTTAAGCAGAACAATATGACCATTCAGGAATTCTATTCGGCAATGACTAATCAGTGGGATCAATTGGCTCTTATGGAATCACCTGAGTTGCTCCTGTTCAAAAAGGAAAATCTCAAGGGAGGGTTGGGCTTGGTAATGATGAATGTGCATTTTGCAAAGAAAAAGGTCATTGGAAAGCACATTGTCCGAAATTAGGGAGAGCACATAAGAAGAATTTTAGGGGGCCATCGTCCAATGTTGTTGCTTCTACTCCTTCTACCATTGGCTCTAGTTCTGGTTCTGTATACTCATCAGAGACTGCTTCCCAAATATCTGATATTACAGAACAACTTCAAAAACTTCTTGCCACTCAATCACATGCAATGTCTGCCACCTCTTCTAAAGGTTTGAACTCCTCTGGTATGTCAGGTATATCTCCTTCCATAAGGATTCTTGATTCTGGAGTATCTCATCATATGACATACGATGATAAATCTTTTGCGTATATGAAACCTGCCTCGTCTGTGTCAGTTGTGACTGCTGATGGCACTCCTATGCCACTAGCAGGCATTAGTTCTGTCTCCACACCTAACCTTTCTCTTTCTGATGCTTATTATATTCCTAATCTTACTTTGAGTCTTGCTTCTGTTAGGCAAATATGTGATTTCGATTATTCGGTTATATTTTCTTCCACTTCTTGTTGTGTGCAGGATCCACATTCAGGGAGGGTGATTGGGACAAGCCATAGACAGGGGGACTTTATGTTTTGGATGACTTGCGACTCCCAAATACTGCAGCCTCAACAACTACTGCTGACTTATTATCTAGTTTTCGCTTGAATTCTTTATCTTCTAGTTTTTATTTGTGGCATTCTCGCCTTGGACATGTTTCTGCTTCTAGATTAAAATATTTGGCTTATATTGGAGCCTTAGGAAAGTTACAAACCTATGATATCTCATATTGTTGTGGTTGTAAACTTGCAAAATTTTCAGCTTTACCGTTTAGTAAAAGTGTTTCTGTTTCATATGCGCCTTTTGATTTAGTCCACTCTGATGTTTGGGGTCCATCACCGGTTCTCACCAAAGGTGGATCTAGATATTATGTTTCGTTTATTGATGATTACACTCGTTATTGTTGGGTTTATCTTATGAAACATCGGTCTGAATTTTTTGACATTTATCATATGTTTCGTGCAATGGTCAAAACCCAACATAACTCTGTTATAAAGTGCTTTCGTTGTGATTTAGGTGGTTAATATACCTCTAATAAATTTTCTGAATTACTTGCATATGATGGCACTCTCCACCAAACATCTTGTACTGATACTCCTCAACAAAATGGAGTTGCTGAAAGAAAACACCGTCATATTATAGAGACTGCTCGTTCCCTTTTGTTGACTGCTTCAGTTCCTAGTGAGTTTTGGGGAGAAGCAGTTCTTACTGCTGTTCATGCTATTAATAGAATTTCATCCTCTATCATATCAGGTTTGTCTCCTTTTGAAAAATTGTATGCTTCTACCCCTGATTATTATTCTTTGAAAGTTTTTAGTTCTACTTGTTTTGTTCTTCGCCCTCAAGTAGAGCGCGGTAAGTTGTCTTCTCGTTCAGTC
Organism: Cicer bijugum; assembly: GCA_037974875.1. NCBI lineage: Eukaryota > Viridiplantae > Streptophyta > Magnoliopsida > Fabales > Fabaceae > Cicer > Cicer bijugum. The sequence goes on from JBBPBT010001178.1 coordinate 8,762,958, forward strand.
ATGTGTGTTTTTCTTGGTTATGGGGATGGTCAAAAGGGTTATCGTTGTTATGATCCTAATGCAAGAAAACATTATGTATCTCGTAATGTTGTTTTTCTTGAGCATATCCCTTTTTACTCTGTTTCCTCTAATTCTCAAATTATTAAGAGTTCTATACTAACCCATATTGATCCATTTGGTTCTAATGATAATGCTTCTAGCAATTGTAATATTGAGAATTGCAGGACAAATACTTCTACTCCACATGATGACATCCCTCTTGTCCCCCCGGCTGCCCAACCACCTCCTGTGATTGTTGATCCTCCTCGTTACCCTTCTCGTCAACGTAAGTCTACTCAGTTACCTGATTTTGTCTATTCCACTTACTCAGTTTCGTTTGCTTCTTTCTTAACCTTTATTCACAATTTGTCTGAGCCCTCTTCCTATAAAGAAGCTGTTCTTGATCCACTTTGGCAGCAAGCTATGACAGAAGAACTATCTGCATTGCACAAAACTAACACTTGGGAATTAGTATCTCTTCCTCCTGGAAAACGTGCTATTGGGTCTCGTTGGGTATACAAGATTTAAACTAAGTCTGATGGGTCAGTTGAGCGCTACAAAGCACGTCTTGTTGCTAAGGGTTTCTCTCAACAATATGGTATGGATTATGAAGAAACTTTTGCTCCTGTAGCCAAGATGACCACTATTCGTACTCTTATTGTAGTTGCATCTATTCGTCAATGGCATATTTCCCAAATGGATGTCAAAAATGTTTTTTTAAATGGTGAGCTTCATGAAGAAGTCTATATGGTCCCTCCACAAGGAGTTTCTCATAATCAAGGGGAAGTATGTAAGTTAAAAAAGGCTATATAAGGTCTTAAACAGGCTCCTCGAGCTTGGTTTGAGAAATTCTCTAATGTGATCACTTCTCTTGGTTTTCGCTCTAGTGAACATGATTCTGCATTGTTTATAAGGTCCACCACTTATGGTCGCATTATACTTTCTCTATATGTTGATGATATGATTATTACAGGTGATGATGTTAGTGGAATCAATGAGTTAAAATTGCAGTTAGCCAAACAGTTTGAGATGAAGGACTTGGGAACTCTTCGCTATTTCTTGGGGATTGAAGTTGCCTACTCTCCTAGAGGCTACCTTCCTTCTCAATCCAAGTATATTGCCAATATTCTTGACCAAGCTCGTCTTTCTGATACTAGAGCAGCAGATACTCCTCTTGAGTTGAATGTGAAATATGCTCCATCAGATGGTGTTCCTTTACCAGATTCCACATTGTATCCTACTTTGGTTGGCAGCTTAGTGTATCTCACGATTACCAGACTTGACATTGCTTATGTTGTTCATGTTGTTAGTCAGTTTGTTGTCTCTCCCACTACAGTACATTGGGCAGCAGTTCTTCGGATTCTTCGTTATCTTCGAGGAACTCAATTTTAAAGCCTTCTCTTTCCATTGTCATCCTCATTAGAGTTACGAGCTTATTCTGATGCTGATTAGGCTGGTGACACCACATATCGTAAATCTACCACAGGATTTTGTATCTTTCTTAGAGACTCTCTTATTTTTTGGAAGAGTAAGAAACAAGACATTGTCTCTCGTTCCTCTACAGAAGCTGAGTATCGTGCTATGGCATCTACTACCGCTGAAATAATTTGGTTGCGTTGGCTTTTGTCTGGTATGGGTATCTCTCTTTCTGAGCCAACTCCGATGCACTGCGATAACAAGAGTGCTATTCAAATTGCTCACAACTCGGTCTTTCATGAACGCACCAAACACATTGAGATTGATTGTCATCTTACTCGTCATCATCTTCAGCATGGAACCATTACTCTACCGTTTGTCTCTTCTTCTTTACAGATTGCTGATTTGTTCACAAAGATGCATTCCATCAAACGTTTTCGTTTTTTAGTTGACAAACTCTTGATGTTCCATGTTAATGCATCATGAGTTTGAGGGGAGATGTTAGATAATAGTATTATATATTAGTAATAAGGGTATTTTAGACATTTCTATTATTTTGTATATATACTCACTGTAATCCTATTAACTCAAGTTTGGTTCATTCTATGTTATGAAACCCTAGAGTGGTTGTCTCTTGGTTGTCTATCTTCTTCATCTTTTCATTGTTAACAAACGTCACCTTACAAAATGGTATGGAGATCGTTCTTTTCAATTAACCGCCAAAATGAGAAAGTAATCTGATAATAAAGGTTCACTATAGCGCTTAGTGTCATATGAGTAAGCATAAAGCAAAGCCGAAGAAAAAAAGAACCAGCTAATGATCTTCACGACAAACATATAAAGAATAGATATATGAAAATATCACTCAATGGCCAACACAAATTGTTGGAAAATAATTATATTATTGTGTGAATTTAATAATATGTTGATGTTCCACATTGGAAAGAAATTTTTGTTGTAAATTTAAGTGGAAAGAAACTTGTTAAGTTCCACATTGGAAAGAAATAATTTTGAAATCCTACTTTGGAAAACTCTAGTATTTTAAGTAGTTTCAAATTATACATACTAAAGTCCCACATTGCTTAGAAAAGAAATGTGAGTTTACTTCCATCACTATATAATGAGCATTAAACTATTGTGAAAAGTACACCAAAGTTGGATGCTTTTCCCAACTTTCTCTTTTCTCCCTCTTATATTTTGCTCGCCTATTTTCGAGCCACTTCTCCCCTTTCTTTCTGTCTCTTTCGGTTTAGAGCGGTAATTATACCGTAGTCCCTTTCGGTTTAGAGCGGTAATTATACCGTAGTCCCTTTCGGTTTAGAGCGGTAATTATACCGCAGTCCCTTTCGGTTTTTAGAGCGGTTATTATACCGCAGTCCCTTCGGTTTTTAGAGCGGTTGTTATGTCGTAGTCCCTTCGGTTTTTTAGAGCGGTTATTATACCGTAGTCCCTTCGGTTTTTAGAGCGGCTATTATACGGTAGTCCCTAGTCCCTTCGGTTTTTAGAGCGGCTGTTATGCCGTAGTCCCTTCGGTTTTTAGAGCGGTCGTTGTGCCGTAATCCTTTTGTTTTTTAGAGCGGTCGTTATGCCGTAGTTATGAGTGATCGTAGTACCATATTGCGAATGACTTTAATCGTCATATTGAGAGTGACATTAACCATCATATTAAGAGTGGCTTTAAGCGCCATATTGAGGGTGTAATTCTAGAACGATTTTCTACAGTGCAGTAGAACTCCGATACAGTGATTTGGGCTGTTTTATCCTGGGGACTTCGTGGTTGATAGTCTGTCTTGCACAATTTAGGCAGTGCCGTGAAACGTCTTAAAGAGAGCGACCTAGTCCGCGACTCAACCCAGTAATATCTTCGGTGGCATAAATTGTGATTTTTAAATAGTTTTTGATATCCATTAACAAAATTACAAAACTACAACGTAGCAATATTCAATAGACATATATTAGTATCGTCATTTTCTTCAATTAATTTTAAAATAAAATCCACACGACGTTTTCGAACTTATTTAGTTTGATCCGGGTGAATTGATCTCGAGTCATAAAATATCTGGAAAAAAAAAAACACAATCAATATCGGTTGAATCCTAATTTTTTTATCATATGAACATTAAAAAATATAATCAATAACAACTTAAAATATTTTATCATACAAATATAAAAAATACAATCAATAACAACATGTAAAAAATTAAGTACTTGCATCCATGAAACAACTATGTTAAGATGTTCAACATATGTAACATGACATAGTAGTCACACTCATAGATTTGTCATGTTTAACAAATCATCATGTCATATCCGTTTTGTATAACTATGGCAAATTCCATAATGATTTCTTATTTCTTCAAGATGTAACCGATTCTGTTTAAAAATTAACAATATTTTTATGTTATCCATACTTGTACGTTTATTGAAATAATTAGTATTCATTCAACTCTGATGCATAATTATTTCTTACAAATAAGTAACTACGTAAAATAAAAAATTGTTAGAAAAAAAATGAATTTGACATATATTTTTTTTCATCAAATAATATGATATTATCTGATAAGGATCTCAAGAGCATGAAGATCATTCATATTTTAACAAATTAAAGATCCTTATCATTATCTAAATCAAATTACAAGCAAGAAGTGGCGATGAAACTGAGTTTAGTGATCCTGAAAAAGTCAAAGTGAATTGGAGTAAATGCAATTGCAAATATGGTTAGAGAATAAAAAAGATTTATAATAGAATACTTAATAAAGTGGAAGCTAAAACTTTGCACATGGTTAACACTGAAGAATACTGTGGAAGATAAAACATTAAATGATTCTTTACATCTGCATTTAAATTAATTATCAATATAACTGCATTAAATTAAACAAGTTTTAAATATTTATAAAATTGTCACACGATTATAGTACCATTACACAATATTTATTTTAAATCGGTTATCAATAGAAGCGCCTTAAACAAGTTTTAAATATTTACAAAATTGTCACCGTCTCATTTTGTTAAGTCGTTTATCAAGTAACTGATTTAGCCACGAAGTATTATGGGATATATTAATTTTTTAATTTTATTTTTACCATATCTATTAAATCGATGTGTTAATCGTGTTTCACATATTTACAAAATTGCCACCATCTCATTGTTAACTCGTTTATATGGGAAACCGACTTAAATATACTACCGCCTAATTTGTTAAGTCTGGTGGCACGACTTAAATTTGTTGTATTAAAAACTCAATTTTCTACTAGTGTTTCTTTATATTTCTTCGAAGACTCCAAATCTTCAACATTTCTCAACAGTTTTTCCTTTGCCTCCTAAGATGGTCCTTTACATGAACAAACTTATCCTTCAGGTCCGTTATAGTGTTCTCATGATGAAGAATCTTGGTAGTAAGATAAAAAAACTTTAGAGAAGAAAACTTCCACTTTAGATGAAAATTGTTGATCCACTATCACCATCGAGGCTTATCCGACAACTATATTACACACATGAGGCAAACTCTTCCCTAGAATACCCTAACATTCTAAGGCGCCGACATCAACGAAGCTTGCAACGCCAGATTTCGATGATCATTGCTCAAAGTTTGGTAGGATCCACCAGCAGTTTGAATTCAATAGTAGGGGTGAACACAAGAGACTCTTTAACTACTCTCACGCTTTGTTTGATTGGGAAGCTAGAACGAAATGTGTCTTAATATCCCATGTATTTAATTTCTTCCATCGAAGGCCATATTTGAGGTTGATAAATGGAGGCTGTATTGGATATATAAGGAGAATGACCCATAATCCTAATGCCTTAAGGTTTTGGGTTGAAATGTGGTGTCTAAAGTCTCTTATGAATCCTTGTTTAGTCCATTCCGAATATCGGGCTCCCCCGGACTCCCCAACAAGTGGTATCAGAGCCTGGTTTGGCTTGATGGAGAAGCAAAATAAAGGACTTGGATCAAGTGGATCAAGTCTAATGGTGGACCAAAAAGGACTCGGTGATCAAGTGGATCAAGTCTAGTGGTCAATATAAGTTAGTCCCACAATGATAAGTTAGTCGCACATTGACTAGGAATGGAGGCTGTATTGGATATATAAGGAGAATGACTCCATAATCCTAATGCCTTAAGGTTTTGGATTGAGATGTGGTGTCTAAAGTCTCTTATGAATTCTTGTTTAGTCCATTCCGAATGTCAGAGTGGTATCAGTGATCAAGTGGATCAAGTCTAGTGGTCAAGTGGTCAATATAAGTTAGTCCCACATTGACCGGTCAATATAAGTTAGTGATCAAGTGGATCAAGTCTAGTGGTCAAGTGGTCAATATAAGTTAATCTCACATTGACCGGTCAATATAAGTTAGTCCCACATTGACCAAGAATGGGGGTTGTAGTGGATATATAAGGAGAATGACCCCATAATCCTAATGCCTTAAGGTTTTTGGTTGAGATGTGGTGTCTAAAGTCTCTTATGAATCAGTGTTTAGTTCATTTCAAATGTCGGGCTCCCTCGGACTCCCCAACACTCCAAAGTTAGTTTATGGTTCACCACATCCTTTTGTTGAAGAAGTTGAATCATCGATATTGTTTTGGCTTGTAATTGTTCATGATAGATAACATAGCCATATTTGCTTCAAACAAATAAGATAGGAAAAATTAAAATAAGAAAGTCAAACAAGTACAAACAACTAGACCATCAATAACTACCTAGGATATAATTTGCATCCACCTAATTCGGCAAACTAGAAGTTCCCAAGTATAGATACAACAAGAAACATACTGAATGTTTCCATTTGAAATGAGCGTTAGTCTAGACTTTTCGAAAGCAATATAGCCATATAGGATCCCCATATTTGGCCATAACTATGTTCCCACTTTGATTGTAGATAGGTTTAGTCGTGCCAAAAAATGTATGAGTTTCATCTGACCTCGCTAAAATGTAATAATACCATTTTTCAAAATAATCCTTTCACTATAACCTGAGTCCAAGATCGTAAATGGTCTCAAGACACTCATCCAACGGTTATGAACAACTTGGGTCGAGAACCCTAAAATTAAATGAACACCTAAGGTAATGATGGCTACTCAAAATTGGGATGTCTAAAAAGACGCCTTGAAAAAGGAACCGCTAACACACATTGATTAATGAAGCGATCTCGCATAATCTTAAAGTTAGGAATGACAATTCGTTCTGACAATGGATACAAATTAATAAGTGACCGCCAATATATGTCATGCTATATACTTTGTCACGCAAGCCAACCATATACTTTGTCACATGATTAACTTGGGGGGCAACTTTTTGGGGTCAAACTCACAAAAACATAGGTCAGGTCCAACACAAATTCGGACAGACTAGGCTCATTCAGATTACAACATTATGAAACTTGGACAAGCTGCCTACAAAGATGGAATCTAAAGTAGCAGTCTACCATACCTCGTTTGGACTTTCAATCATAAACACTAGATGAACAATGAGAGAATGTTGTAATGACAGACACGATAGCTCGTTTATGCACTCTCTCTAAGTCATTTGATGGCAATCATGTGGTGATTGTAGCCACTAGATGAATTCGAACGTTAGTAACATAAATTGTAGTTTATAAATACAATCCAACATCATAATGAATTTTTTGTTTACCTATTTGCAAACAAAAATTATAGTTCAAGTTTACTTAATGATGCAAGGAATGACATGCGATACTATCGATTTTGGTCATTTCACACAGTTTTCTATTTAGTGTCACCATACATGTTGAGCCTCAATTGTATTCTCCCGTCTATTGCAAATCCTTCAATAGTTGTTGGGTTTGTTGGACATTAATATGATTTTGATCATTCTTAATATGTTCGTTCTATAATGTACACTTCTTTCTTCATCTGAAGATTATGTAGTCGACGTTGAAAATGTGTCTCGTGGCCATTTTAGTTTTCCAAATTTTCCCTTCTCGTGGTCATCTAGGGGAATTACTCCTAATTGCCCTAAAAAAATATATTATAAATTACAAAAACTATAACGTGCAAAGTATTATATATAGTATATGTAAAAAAAAATATTTGTAATTTATGCTATATATTTTTTTAGTATTCATCTAAAAATTTAAAATCTCATGGACATAAACTTGTACCACCAAATCCTTTAGAAATTTTATTGTTGAATCAAATTGGATTCGGTAACACATCAAATATAAGATGCTATCAAATATAAAATTTAATGTTAGCAATTTTACTTGATAAATGGAGATAAAAAACTCATATAATTTATCTTCCAACGAATGAATGTAATGTAACATCGAAAAATATTACAATGCTTCTTGATTTATGTTTCAGGAGTAAAATAATTATTGGTCCCATTATGATATCATAGACAGATTTAGATGTTGGCATAAAATAATTATTTTATGTGTTAGGGTTAAAAGAGAAATCTTTTTCAAGTTGAGTGTAGAAAATTTTAACAAAGAAAAAATTGAGTATTATATAACGTACATTTTAAGAATAATTGTCGACATATATATTAATGTCCAACAAATCCAAAAACATAGCATACATAACATTTTCCACCATTGAGAGATTTGTGATAAATTGGAAAATATAGTTCAGGTTAAGAGCAATATTATATAGAGAATTGTATCATGCAACAATATACGACATTACCTAATTTTATTTTAACCTTAATGTTTTGTTAATGTATTTTTAGTAATTTAAATTTAGAGTCGTTTAATGTTTTTGATAGCCATATTTGAATCAAAATAAGGTTAAAATACATTTTAAAAAATTATATTATTTTTTATTTTTTTATTTTAACCGTAATAAAAATAAGATTAATCACATATTTT
>JBBPBT010001178.1:8793759-8810233 GCA_037974875.1 Cicer bijugum
TTTTTTTATTTTATTTTAATCCCCCCTTATGTCTTCCTTTAAAGATATTACATTATCAATAAATAGAATTTTTTTTAGATTATATAATATTCTTATTAAACTTTAAAATAATTAATAACAAAGTATTAAAAGTAAAAGACCAAATTAAAAATATTTTTAAAATTGTAAGGTAAAATTGAAAAAAAAAAACTTTTTACAAAGATAAAATTCAAAGTGACCTTATTTAAACATACTTCCAAATTATCTAATGTCACTCAAAGTGTTTATTGAAGCTTCTTATTGGCAAAAAGCTTTCAAATAATTTAATATTTTTCAAATTTGAAGTTTAAATTAAATAGTATATACAATTTCAAGACTCAACATAATAGTTTAGTCTAAATTTAATTGTAGATGTTGATACATAGCTTTCACAAACTTTACATTGGAAGTCCGGATCCCACACTGTCAGTAGCAAAAACATTACACTCTCATTTCTAGTTCTTGCTTCGTCGGTTTGCTTGATTGCTTCCTCATGTAAGTTTGTGTGTGATTATTATTTTATTTTGAAATCTCATCTTCTTAAATATAAGAATTCAATATAATTATAAAATATAAAACTATCCTTAATTCAAATCAATGCAGTAAAAGAAATCATGAGTATTTTGACTCAAAATCATATTTTTATTTTTTTTCTCTCCCTTTCAAAATACATGAATAAGATAAGAGATTTTGGTACACAAATAGGGTCTCTTGCTAGCATTATAAAAAAATTAGTTAAATATTTATTATATTCTATTAGTTCATCAAATACTAAAATAAAATATGAATCGGTAATTTAATTTTAATTTTTGAAAATCATAAAATAGAGAAAGAAAAAAATAAATAAACAAGCTCAGAGTTTTTAGAGGAGTATGAGTCACTTTTATTAAGAGCCAACAAATTTAACTTAGTTTGTAGGATTATTTATTCAAAATTTGAATTAAATTAAATACATAAATCACTATTATAATCTTTTAAAATATAATGAGTTGTTATATTAAACGTTGAATCATTCAAAAACTCAAATTAATTCTCGAATAAGTGAATGCAGAAATATCGATTATTGTAAATTTGATTTTTATATATTTGAGACAATGAAAACAAATATACGGGGCTTTGATCATAAGCCTGATCCATTTTGTTTTGAAAAGGCCCATACTTATAAAGTGAGGTTTTTTTTTTTCAATACTCTTTATTTAAAAAAAAATTATCAAACTACTCTCTTTTTAAAACTATATACCAAAATATCTATTTTTTTTTTGTTTAGTTATAAGTTGCCTTTGTAAATGGTAATTTTATTAAGGAAGCTCAAGTTTGCAAAGCCTTACATAGTCTGCATTTTTTTTACACTTTTTCTTTAATAGTATCCATAAAAAAAGTCGTTCAAATAGTATCCGTAATAGATCTGAAATAGACATTAAACAAAAAGTGTCAAGAAAATACAAACTATGTCGGTTAACTAGTCATATTTAAAATCATTGTTCAAATATTACAAACAACTCTAATCAATATACGTAATTTAAATTTTGTGTTGTTTTTTAGAAAATGAATTATATCAATCATATATATATTAATTTAAAAAAAAAATCATTAAGAAAATCGCTTTTGCAACCTTGAAATTTCATTAAAAGTTGTCATTCCCAAAATTGAATTATTGAAAAAAAAAATCTAGATAAAGTGTTGTGGATGTTATTTTAATCTAGCTTGATAGTTTTGTGAGGATGGTAGACTTTGTTCTTGCTATGAGTTTCTTTGAATTGGTTGTAGTTGAAAAAGAAGTCACTAATTGAATAACTCTAGTTGGTACCTATAAAAGTAACGGTGAATAAAATTCAGTTATGAATTAAAACTGTTTAAAAACTAAACCGAATCAATTTTTTAGCTTAAAAAACAAAACTGAACTGTTTTATGAATCGGAAAACCGATTTATTACTCTGAACCGAACTGATTTTAACTTAGTTTTTTTTTTCCTTTAGGTGAATTTTTATATAATTACCCATAATTACTTTTAATAAACAATGAATCGGGAAACCGATTTATTACTCTGAACCGAACTGATTTTAACTTAGTTTTTTTTTCCCTTTAGGTCAATTTTTACATAATTACCCTTAATTACTTCTAATAAACAAATTCAGTTTTAATTTTTTTTATCTAAACACTAATTCAATTTAGTTTTTCGAAATGAAAACTGGTTTAGATTGGTTCTAGTTTTTAAAAACAAATTTGGTTGAAAAACATAGCAAGAACAAAGTCTACCATCCTTAGAAAGTCTACAATCCTGTTAGGTTCACTTCAGTTCTGCAGTTTGCTTCAATTCAGTTTAGGTGATTACTCTTAATTTTCTTGGAAGTTCACATCTCATATTAATTAATGAGATATTATTATCTACTATGTGGTTGTACTCATACGTTTGAATATGATTTAGGATTTGTTGGAATTGGTTGAGCAGAGAAGATGAAGCAAGTAATAGGAATGGTGTTTTCCAATAAGATGCAGAAATGTATTGTGGTAGTAGTTGATAGATTATTTCACCATAAAGTGTTCAACCGATATGTCAAACGTACCTCTAAGTTTATGGCTCACGATGAGAACAATCTTTGTAACATCAGTGACCATAATATTACTGTGAATAATTTACATAATATATACTAGTGTTGATAAAAAACAGAGATATATTGTGTTGCAAAATTTAAAGAAATTGTTATTGTTTTGCGATATGCTTTTTAGTATTACATATTGTCAAATAGTGGCGATAGTCGGATTATGGTAATGTTGTCTAGTAGAATTTGAATAAACTACTACTTTTTGTGATCTACAATTCGCAACATTGTCTTTTACAGTATAAATTGGCTCAGTTCTTGGTTTTGCGAGATTATTGAACAATCACACATATATGTTATGCCCTCTGCAAAGGTCGTGGATCGCGGAAATTAGTGGTTTGTTTAAATTTCGTTATACTAAAATTTTATAACATCACAATTTGACAACACTGATGCCCATATTGCATACCATTGAAAATAGTGTTCTGATGTCTAAAACGGGTTAGTGGTGTTAACAATGAAAAGAGGAAGAAGAGAGACAACTACTCTAGGGTTTCATAACATAGAATGAACCAAACTCGAGTTAATAGGGTTACAATGAGTATATATACAAAAGAATATAAATGTCTAAAATACCCTTATTACTAATATATAATAATATTATCTAACATCTCCCTTCAAACTCACGATGCATTAATATGGAGCATCGAGAGTTTGTCAACTAAAAAACTGAAATGTTTAATGGAATGCATATTTGTGAATAAATCAACAATCTATAAAGAAGAAGAGACAAACAGTAGAGTAATGGTTCCATGCTGAAGATGATGACGAGTAAGATGACAATCAATCTCAATATGTTTGGTGCGTTCATGAAAAACCGAGTTGTGAGCAATTTGAATAGCATTCTTGTTATCACAGTGCATGGAAGTTGGCTCAGAAAGAGAGATACCCATATCAGACAAAAGTCAACACAACCAAATTATTTCAGCGATAGTGGATGCCATAGCACGATACTCAGCTTTTGTAGAGGAACGAGAGACAATGTCTTGTTTCTTACTCTTCCAAGAAATAAGAGAGTCTCTAAGAAAGATACAAAACCCTATGGTGGATTTATGATATGTGGTGTCACCAGCCCATTCAACATCAAAATAAGCTCGTAACTCTAATGAGGATGACGATAGAAAGAAAAGGATCTGAAATTGAGTTCCTCGAAGATAATGAAGAATTCGAACAACTGCTGCCCAATGTACTGTAGTGGGAGAGACAACAAATTAACTAACAACATGAACAACATATGCAATGTCATGTCTGGTTATCGTAAGATACATTAAGCTTCCAACCAAAGTACGATACAAAGTTGAATCTGGTAAAGGAACACCATATGAGGGAGCATATTTCACATTCAACTCAAGAGGAGTATTTGTTGCTCTTGTATCAAAAAGACGAGCCTGATCAAGAATGTTGGTAATGTACTTGGATTGAGAAAGAAGGTAGCCTCTTGGAGAGTAGGCAACTTCAATCCCCAAGAAATAGCGAAGAGTTCCCAAGTCCTTCATCTCAAACTATTTGGCTAACTACAATTTCAACTCATTGATTCCACTAACATCATCACCTTTAATAATCATATCATCAACATATAGAGAAAGTATAATGCGACCATAAGTGGTGGACCTTATAAATAATGCAGAATCATGCTCACTAGAACAGAAACCAAGAGAAGTGATCACAATAGAAAATTTCTCAAACCAAGCGCGAGGAGTCTATTTAAGACCATATAAAGCCTTTTTTAACTTACATACTTTCCCTTGATTATGATAAACTCCTTGTGGAGGGACCATATAGACTTCTTCATGAAGCTCACCATTTAAAAAAGCACTTTTGACATCTATTTGATAAATGTGCCATTGACGAACAGATGCAACTGCCATAAGAGTACGAATAGTGGTCATCTTGGCTATAGGAGCAAAAGTTTCTTCATAATCCATACCATATTGTTGAGAGAAACCCTTAGCAACAAGACGTGATTTGTAACACTCAATTGACCCATCAGGCTTAGTTTTGATCTTGTATACCCAACGAGACCCAATAGCACGTTTTCCAGGAGGAAGATGTACTAATTCCCAAGTATTGATTTTGTGCAATGCAGATAGTTCTTCTGTCATAGCCTGTTGCCAAAGATGATCAAGAACAACCTCTTTATAGGAATAGGGCTCAGACAAACTATGAATAGAGGTTAAAAAAGAAACAAACGAAGTTGACTAAGTGGAATAGACAAAATCAGGTAACTAGGTAGACTTACGTTGATGAGAGGGGTAACGAGGAGAATCAACAATTGCAAGAGGTAGTTGGGCAGTCGGGGGGACAAGAGGGATGTCATTATGTGGAGTATTAGTATTTGTCCTGCAATTTTCAATATTACAATCACTAGAAGCATAATTATTACGACCAAACAGATCAATATGGGTTAGTCCAGAACTCTTAGTAATTTGAGAATCAGAGGAAATAGAGTAAAAATGGATGTGCTCAAGAAAAATAACATTACGAGATACATAAAGTTTTCTTGCATGTGGATCATAACAACGATAACCCTTTTGACCATCCCCATAACCAAGAAAAACACACATGGCTGAACGAGAAGACAACTTAATACACTCTACTTGAGGGCGAAGAACAAAAGAAGTAGAACCAAAAATTTTTAAAGAATAGTAATCAGGGATAAGAGCATATTATTTTTCAAAGGGAGACAAACCTAATATGATAGATGATGGAATTCTATTAATAGCATGAACAATAGTAAAAACTACTTCTCCCCAAAACTCACTAGGAACTGAAGCGGACAACAAAAGAGAACAAGCAATCTTTATAATATGACGGTGTTTCCTTTCAGCAACTCCATTTTGTTGAGGAGTATTAGTACAAGATGTTTGGTGGAAGGTGCCATCATAAGCAAGTAATTCAGAAAGTTTATTAGAGGTATATTCACTACCTAAATCACAACGAAATCACTTTATAACAGAGTTATGTTGAGTTTTGACCATTGCACGAAACATATGATAAATGTCAAAAAATTCAGACAAATTTTTCATGAGATAAACTCATCAATAACATGTCATCATCAATAAATGAAACATAATATCTAGATCCACCTTTGGTGAGAACTCGTGATGGACCCCAAACATCAGAGTGAACTAAATCAAAGGGTGCATATGAAACGGAAACACTTTTACTAAACGGTAAAGCTGGAAGTTTAGCAAGTTTACAACCACAACAATCTGAGATATCACAGGTTTGCAACTTTCCTAAGGCTCCAGTAGAAGCCAAATATTTCAATCTAGAAGCAGAAACGTGTCCAAGACGGGAATGCTATAAATAAAAACTAGAAGATAAGTAATTCAAGCAAAAACTAGATAATAAGTCAGCAGTAGTTGTTGAGGCTGCAGTATCTGAGAATCGCATGTCATCCAAAACATAAAGTCCCCCATGTCTATGACATGTCCCAATCAGACTCCTAGAAAGTGGATCCTGTACATAACAAGAAGTGGAAGAAAACACATATATTTGACTAACAGAATCAAGGCTCAAAGTAATATTAGGAATATAATAAACATCAGAAAGAGACATGTTAGGTGTGGAGACAGAACCAACGCCTGCTAGTGGCATAGGAGTGCCATCAGCAATCATAACCGACACAGACGAGACAGGTTTCACAGACACAAAAGTTTTATCATCGTATGTCATATGATGAGATGCTCTCGAATCAAGAATTCATATGGAATGAGATATACCTGACATACTAGAGGAGTTCAAACCTTTAGAAGAGATGGTAGACATGGCATGTGATTGAGTGGCAAGAAGTTTTTGAAGCTGCTCTGTAATATCAGATATTTGGGAAGCAGTCTCAGATGAGTATACAAAACCAGAACTAGAGCCAATGGTAGGAGAAGCATAAGCAACAACATTGGACGACTGTCCCCTAAAATTCTTCTTATGTGCTCTCCCCAATTTTGGACAATGTGTTTTTCAATGTGCTTGAAGAAAATCATCTTTAGCACCAGCCATATAAAATAATGACAGGAAAATACGACAAACACAATTATTGAGACAAAATAAATTAGGGATAATTTGGTGTTGTGCGAGCACGATTTCTCCCCATACAGACGTCGTTTCGCAGATCTGACCGTTGAAGACGAAGACCTGAATATTTCAAACCTTATGTCCAACAATCAGCCCGATACAACAGTTAACGAATGCGCAATCGATGTTTTTGTGAGACTGATTTAACAAAATCGAGAATATGGTTACTCTTCTATTTTCTATTTTGGTGGTTACCTTTCTTATCAAAATAATCTCTCTCTTCTTTATAGTAGATCCTAAAATCAACCAAACCTTTTTGATATTATGTTAACAATGAAAAGAGGAAGAAGAGAGACAACTACTCTAAGGTTTCATAACATAGAATGAACCAAACTTGAGTTAATAGGGTTACAATGAGTATATATACAAAAGAATATAAATGTCTAAAATACATTTATTACTAATATATAATAATATTATCTAACAAGTAGCACGTTCAAACTCAGCTTGACAGATGATAGTAGCGGACTTTGTTTTATTAGAAGTT
The DNA here is from genome assembly GCA_037974875.1 of Cicer bijugum. Lineage (NCBI taxonomy): Eukaryota > Viridiplantae > Streptophyta > Magnoliopsida > Fabales > Fabaceae > Cicer > Cicer bijugum. The sequence goes on from JBBPBT010001178.1 coordinate 8,800,939, forward strand.
AATAAATAGATGACAATTAATTTCTCTGAAATGTTTGTGTACCTTGAATTTGATTACTATAAAAAAAAATTAGGTACAGATGATAGCAGCGAACTTTGTTTTATTAGAAGTTAATAGATAGATGACACATTTACATTATGCTAAGAAATGTTTGTGTACCTTGAATTTGATTACTATAAAAAAAAAATTAGGTTGGAATGGAGTGTCATTTTGTACTGAATGCTCAACTATAGATAAGCTATGTTCCCTAGTTTCATTTCCATATCTTTCATGTATTTATGTGTGGGGTTCAATGCTTTACTTTCATGATCAACTATCTCAATCAATGTTTTTAAAACCAAGCATGAGGTTAAATCATTTCAAGTTTCCGGACATCTGGTTAATACTAAGTGATCTGATTTATTAAAGTCTGGTTTTTGAAACATAGGGTTCAACTTTTCGTTTTGTAATAATTATTTAAATAATCTCTTTTTTTAAAAAATAAAGTAATTAAGATATCTTACAAAAAAAATATACTAAATTATTCTATTTTTTTTTAGAATATCGCATCTCTATCCTATGATTAGTTGAAAAAAAAGTTTTGCAATAGGAAGTCGCATTTCGAGGATGTGACCATGTATGCGGTATTAATTTCTTTTTTCATTTTAAAAATTGTATAATTATTTATTTAATAAATTAAAAATAATAAAAATATTTAAAAAAACAAAATACTATTATTAAAATCAAATAAAATACATTAAATTGAAGAAAAAAAATATGGTTGAGTAGGTGTGCCAAAACAAATAACATGTTATATTATTTTAACAACTCTTTCCTATTTTTCAGATAAATTAACAAATTAATTCTATTTTGTTAACAAATTCCTCCTATTTTTCTCTGGATCTAATAAATAAAATTTAATAAAAATATTAATAATAATTATAATTAAAAAAGTAGTAAATTATATTAATAACATCAATCAAAATACATTAAATTGAAGAAAAAAAAATACATCAAATTTGAGTAGATGTGCTAGCGCTGTTTGGACAATTTTTTTTGTATGATCAAAGTCTCGACATAATATGCACTTTCTTAGTACTTTTTTCTGTAGTGTCCATTTTTGTTTTAATGCATTTATTCTTTGGGCGACCTTTCTTGACTCTCTACATTTGAGGATTGTGATACACCTTAACACTTTCATATTATGACCAATATCATTTGTTTGGTATTGGTTGAAACGTTTCTTCATAGACTTTTAATATCGTTTTCACGTTGTACACGTCAGGTATAAGACTCAAATAATCATATTTTATGTTAGAACATGCTGCTATGACATGTGAACAAGACATATGTATAGTTTGATATTTCCCACAGTCACACTACTTTTTAGGAAAGCTGACAGTGAAATGACTAATCAGTCTCCCTTCTCTTGGATTTACCATCTCGTGGACCATGGAAGTATGGTTGCTCCTTTCAAAACTATCAACTTCATGACTATTGGATTTACGTATTTCAGATTACATAAAATTTATGCATTTTTCTGTGTATACCTGGCCAGAAGTTAAAATTGATGCGTGTACTTTTCCATTGGTTGGAAATAGTGTTCATGTCTTATAATAAGTTGATTGGACCAAAGCAGTGATAGGAAGGTTGCTTGTGCCTTTTAATACACCGTTTATCGACTCCACTAGGTTGGTTGTCATGTTGTTGGAACATAAGTATGTTATAGTGTGAATTTAAAAATGTGTTGAAGTCTCACATTAGAAAGAAATAATTTTTGCAAATTTAAGTGGAAAGAAACTAGTTTTAAAATTAAAATCCCACATTGGAAAGAATTTTTTTTGAAATCCCACATTAGAAAACTATCATACTTTGTGTAGTTTCAACTCTATACATACTAAAGTCCTACATTATTTAGAAAACATATGTGAGTTTACTTCCATCACAATATAATGAGCTTCAAATTATTGTGAAAAGTACACCAAAGTTGGATGTTTTTCTCAACTTTCTCTTTTCTCCCTCTTATATTTAGCTCGCCTATTTTCGAGCCACTTCTCCCCTTTCTTTCTGTCCCTTTCAATTTTTTGGAGCGGTTGTTATGCTGCAGTCCCTTCGGTTTTTAGAGCGGTCGTTATGTTGCAGTCCCTTCTATTTTTAGAGTGGTTGTTATGTTGCAGTCCCTTTGTTTTCAGAGCGGTCATTATGCCGTAGTTATGAGTGGTCATAGTACCATATTGTGAATGACTTTAATCTTCATATTGAGAGTGACTTTAACTGCCATATTGAGGGTGTAATTCTAGAACGGTTTTCTACGGTGCAATTAAACTCCGATATAGTGAATTTGGGTTGTTTTATCCTGGGAACTTCGTGGTTGATAGTCTGCCTTGCACAATTTGTGCAGTTCCGTGAAACGTCTTAAATAGAGCGACTTAGTTTGCGACTCAACCCAGTAATATCTTTGATGACATAAATTATGATTTTTAAATAGTTTTTGAAACTCAAAATCCAACACATATGACCCCAACGACTACCTCCATGAAATGCTTTAATCCAACTTTCTTGTGGTATGTTATCTAACCATTTTATAGCCTCCCAATTTACTATGTCGATTTCACTTCGATAGTATCTATATGTAGGGTTATTAATTGAGAAATCTGTATTGACACAATAAACAATCCGTCAAAAAATTATTAAAAATTACACTAATTAAAAAGTAATAATGAAATTATTACTCATAGCAACAACTTTTTCCTTCAATGAATTAACCTTAAATTCCTTTGCAAAATTTTGTGAAATATGTCAGATGTAGAACACATGCTTTGACGGAGGATTATGGCACCCATTGTTTGGATTATTATAAGCATTTTTAATGGATATGTGTCTATTTGAAAAGAAACTTCAACCATCTCATGTCTCACCTTCCACAAGAGCATAAGCAATAGAAATTACCTCAACCCTTTTAATGTTTGATTGCATGTATGCAATCATCCTTGTTTATAAACTTTTTTCCAATTACAAGAGTTTCATCTATTGTTGGGACTTCATTAAAGAACATGTGATCAAATTCAGTTGATTGTTCTACATTCTCTAAATTAATGTTCTTTAGGTTAAATGATGGATCAAATATAGGTACAATAGGTTGATCTTATGATTCTATATCGGATTTGGACTTGTTGGGGGAGATTGATGGTGGAGTTAAAAACTATCCAGACGAGTTTGTTCAATTTGGATAGAGTATTGTTCATAGTATCATGATGGAGAATATAAGTCGGGTTGATAATGGGTGTTTCGATCAAAATATTCGGTGTATTCGAGATGAGGCATGTTTTAGGCCGATGGTTGATAAATGTTTATTGATGTAGGACCATCCAAAAATGTAACATATAACTCGATGGTGTCGAGTTGTGACCACTGTGCATAAACATGAAACATCAGTTGAACATCTTGGTCGTCCTAAACCTTCATCGGTTCAAACCTTGTTGTATTTTCACCAAAGAGCATAAGATGTTGATAAACTATATCGGTTATCGTGTTTTTGTCTTTGAACTGTAATTTATTTTTAATGACATTCTTTAGACGAGCAAGTTTGCTTCTAGAATGTACTTTGAATGCCTTTTTTATAATCACTTAGAATTATTTTATCTTCAACTCCATCGAGAGTTAGACCATTGTAATAAATAGTACAAATTACTTATTGAGTAGTCATAATTAAGTAATTGATTAAGTATGAAACGTTAGAAGATATGGTGAGATATTATGATTTAGTTTTCTATTTATACAAGGTAGTAAGGTGTATGTATTCTTTAATAGAATAATTTGATTGGTAGAAACTAAATCACAAGGACTCTATAACATCCCACTTTTTCGAAACATTAACTAATTAAATTTTAAATGTAAAGATACAGATTTGTTTAAATATATATATATATATATATATATATATATATAAAAGATTATCTTAAATGCTTATTTACTTTAAAATCAATTATAACTTTTTTAATTGTATTTTTAAAAATAATGAGTCAAAGTATTCATAATTTTAAAAGTAAATTTAATATGTAAAACAAAAGAAACTCCTAAAGTCAAAACTCTTGGTGTTTTACTATCCAAAAACAAATAGTAGTTGGTCATAACTCTGAACGCTTATGCAAAACTCACCCAACAAGTCTAACATCAATACAAAAGTATCTCAAAGCCTTCAACTGCATGTTATTGTACTTCCTCATTTCTTCTACTAGGTTGGTCTACGATATTATTCGTTCACGTAACACTATATGTGACATCTTGTCAGATATAAGAGTCATCTCCAAATAACAAACACAAACAAATAAACATGCATATATAGTTGTTATAGCAAAAATATAAATAAAACATACACTTCATTTAATAGTTAAAATAACAAAACACCAAAGATACAAATCAACCAAAATGCACAAATCCTATTTGTTAGACTACATGTTAATGCATGATTCTAGAATATCACCACCCTGTAGAGCAAAGAGTCTCACCATTGGATAATGTCTCACCGTTGGACTTGTCCCGCCATTGGACAAATGCTCTACAAAGTTTCATGTTCATTACCCGACCATTGAGTAGTTTTTTGAATCACATTGCCTTTGCAATGAATTGTCGTCATATACTCGTGACTAGATTCATGCCACCAATGCATACATGAATGGCATCACTTTAGTTAGTAAGAATATAAATCAATCAACCAAAGCGTCCAAAACCATTTAACTTTGACATAAATCAACCTGGTTTACACACAAAGTCATCACCTAGAATAACCACAACATATCAAGCACAACCATTATAACAACGTATCATATAATGTTTATTTTCCATAATTTGAACATGTCAAATACAACCATTATAATAATGTATCATATAACACTTATTTTGAAGATAACACACAAACATTACTAATACACAACATCAATGTACATTTATATCACATATAATTCAAGTAGAAAAATGAATGGAGTGATGCCCTTACCGTTATGAGTGTCGTTATTAAGGTTCCTACATAGCGGTCTTTGCTCCAAAACGTTACACCTTCATAAATTAATTTACTATCCACTTAGTGTCAAAACTCGTATATCCCTAATTCATATTAAAGGCCCTAATTCATATTAAAGGTTTGGTGTTGGCTTAAGGTTTTAAGATAAACCATTTCTTTATATTTTTAAAAGATATCAACTCTCTTAAAGGTCGCATCCCAAAAACAAGTAACAATAAAAAGATATTTTGAGTCTATATTTGACACAAGTGACTCATTGCAAATTCAATAAAATAAAGAAAAGATGTAATTTTTTAAATATTTATTTTGGACTAAAATTCTAATATAAGAAACATCAAGGATCCCTAAGACCTCCTTAGTTCACTTCCAAAAATTTAATAATAAAATTCAACGACACTTCAACACATTTCATTTTAATTATTACAAAACAAATTAACAAATCTATCATAAAATTATTTCTATTTTATAAATCAACACAACATCCACACAATTGTCTCATCAAAATACAAATTTAACATTCTACAAAAACAATTATAACAACAACTTCAATTCATTTATTATTTCAAGAAGATTGTTATTATTAACATCAATAAAGTTTCTAAAAATTCCTTCAACATTCAAACTATCATAATATAAAATTTTAACCAAATAAAAATTAAGTTTTTAGCCAATAACTACTTTTATTGATTAAAACACAATCTAGTCTTTATAACGACCTTTACCTAATAGAAATTAATTTTTGACATAAATAAATATGATAGAGGTTGCTATGAGTATTCAGATTAAGAACGAAAGACGTCGGTTATTTTTTTCTTCTATCTTGGGGAACATGTTTTCGATATAAGCATATTAAGAGCATCTACATTGTAAACTCAACATGAGTTCACTAATTAGGGTCCAACGTGCCAAATCACCTCTCATTCAAGTTTTTTTACCTGAACTCAGTATGGGTTTATTAAATAGGTCCTATAATTTTAATTTAAACATTAATATTTTATTTATATTTAACATTATTACAACTTAAAATATTAATTTAAATATTTATTTCAATTAATATTATCATACATTATTTTAATTTTAATTTAAACTTGAATTGAAATTAAATTTTTATAACAATAATAAAAATTAAAAAAAAAACTTACTGTCATAAAATTATCTTTAGTAATAAATTAAAAAGCAGCTAACCGTCGTAAATTAATAAAAAAATGTTAACGGTTATAAATATTTTATTATTAATAAATTAATAAAAATGATAACGGTTATAAATTTATTATTATTAAATTATAAAAGTATTATTTATTTATGACGTATCTGACATTTTGGTGAACGTATTTGACTACCGTTGGATATGCTCTAAGACCCTAGATATTCATTTCTCAAATTAATGTAATTTTGTTTTTAACGTTTGTCTCTCAATTCATGCTTCTTTCTTTTCTATTATTATTGTTATTATTATAAGCATATTTTTTTCAATTACTTAACAAAATATTCAGTCAAATTAAATACATCATGTCATACACATATATACTTTTTAAAAATATTAATTGAATAAAAATATAATAATAATAATAATAATAATAATAATGATAACCACATTAGAAGTTAAAAAAAAATAAAATAAAAATATATTTCACACATTATTAATAATAAAGAAAAATGAGGGTCTTACATATTTGTGTTGCACCGTCCACATACGTTGATAAATTATATTGAAGGCACAAGATTGAATGTTTAATAAAATAATTTGATTGGTTGAAACCAAATCACAAAGATTCGTACTACACCATCCACAACTATTGGTAAATTATATTGAAGGAACAAGATTGAATCTTTAATAAAATAATTTGATTGGTTGAATTCAATTCAAAAGGTTTTGTATTGCACTATCCATGACCATTGATAAATTATATTGAAGAAACAAGATTGAAACTTTAATTGAATAATTTGATTGGTTGAAACTAAATCAAATGATTTGTATTGTATCATTCACAACCGTTGATAAATTATATTGAACGAACAAGATTAAATATTTAATAGACAAATTTGATTAATCAAAACTTAATCACAAGGATTCGTACTGCACCATCCACGACCGTTGATAAATTATATTCAACTAGTTAGAACAAATCGTGGCCTAGAGATGCGACATTAATAATAAATCGCACGTTGGGGATGTGATCCCTTTAAGAGATCGTGGCTTGGGAATGTGACCCCTTGAACGGATCATGAAACCCTTATTCCCTACAAATCATTGCCTTGGAACATGGCCTATATAAACTCCTACATCCATTTTTGTTTATCACATTTTTTTCTTCCTTTGTTGTTTATCACAACTATTTTTCATACATTCAAATTTATATAGTTTTTTTTTATCAAAATTTCTTTTTTTCTCATGGAAATATCTACGAATCAAATAACTGAAATTCAATACATTAAACCATTTGTAATTATTTTATATATTTACTTTATTTTATTTATATTTTTTTTAGTGTCATCGATTATTTTATTTTTGTTATATATTATTAATTTCAGATATTCTTAAAGGACAAACTGAAATGTCATAGTACAAAAAAACTAAATGAAGTCATATTACCGTATTTGCAAGAGGTCGAATTTGGTGAAGTGATCAAACTCGAAAATTATAAAATAGATATCGACCTGATTATTGCTATGGTTGACAGATGGAGACCAGAAACTCATAAGTTTCATCTCTCATTAGGTGAGTGCATAATAACTTTAGAAAATGAGTTTCTTGGAAGAAGAAACATATGAGTTTCCCGTCTCCATCTCTCAACTATATCAGTAATTAGGCCAATATCTATTTTATAATTTCCAAGTTTGATCACTTCACCAAATTCGAGCTTTTGCAAATACGGTAATATGGCTTCATTTGGTTTTGTTTGTTAACATGACTATGACATTTCAGTTTTTCATTTAAGGATATTTGAATTAATAATATATAACAAAAATAAAAATAATCAATGACACTAAAAAAATATAAATAAATTAAAAATATAAAATACTTACAAATGCTTTAATGTATTGAATTTCAGCTCTGTGATTCGTAGATAATTCCATAAAAAAAAGAGAAATTTTGATTATAAAACGTTGATATAACTTTGAATATATGAAGAAATAGTTGTGATAAACTACAATGGAAGAAATGGATGTGATAAACAAGAATGGATTAAGGTGTTTATATAGGGTGTGTCCTTAGGCAACAATATGTAAGGACTAAGGGTTTCACGATTCGTTCAAGGGACTGCATCCCCGGGCCACAATTTGATCTAACTCATTGAATATAATTTATCAACTATCATGGATGGTGCAGTACGAATCATTGTGATTTGGTTTCAACCAATCAAATTCATCTATTAAAGATTCAATTTTGTTCCTTCAATATAATTTATCAACGGTTGTGGATGGTGCAGTACAAATCCTCATGATTTGAATTCAACCATCAAATTATTCTATTAAAGTTTCAATCTTGTTCCTTCAATATAATTTATCAATGGCTATGGTTGGTGCAGTACAAATCCTTGTGATTTGGTTTCAACCAATCAAATTATTCTATTAAAGATTCAATCTTGTTCATTCAATATAATTTATCAACGGTTGTAAATTAAGCAATATGGATCCTTGTAATTTGGTTTCAACCAATCAAATTATTCTATTAAAGAATGCATACACCTTACTACCTTGTATAAATAGAAAACTAAATCACATTATCTCACCACACCTTTTATCTTACCATACATTCTAACATTTCATATTTATCATGGCTATTCAACAAGTAATTTGTATTATCCAATTCTAGACGGAGTTGAAACTAAAACATTTGTAAGTGATTATAAAAAGGCGTATAAGTACATTCTAAAAGTAACCTTGCTCGTCTAAAGAATGTTATTAAAAAAAGTTACAGCACGACGACAAAGTTACGATAATTAATGTAAAATGCAAAATGCAAAACAAATAAATTAGTCCCTACATAATAAAAAAATTTATTTTATTCCATATATGGTTTTTAAAACAAATTATAATTAAAATATTATAATTATTATCTTTTTTATTCAGAAAATATAAAAATATTAATTTTGACTAATTAATTAATTATGGACATTTATATCGTGTATATTTAAATAAACAATGTGAAAAATTATAGCTAATGTATTATAATTATTCTTATTTTTATAATTATAATACTAAAAAAAGACTAATAAATATAAAAACAGTAACCATACAAGACAATTTTTTTCACAAAAAAGTTAGTTAAAATTTGTATTTTTATTAATATTA
>JBBPBT010001178.1:8810822-8821041 GCA_037974875.1 Cicer bijugum
AATTTTAAAATATAAAATATCAAATTGTCGCTTAAAATTAAAATAAAGGACCAATTCGGGAGAAAAAAATATAAAAGACTAAAACGTTACCTGAAATTAAGTTAAGGAACTGCAGATGTAAATTAACCTATTTTTTAATATCAATAACATGAAAATAAAAATAAGAACAATTATAATACGTTAACTATAACTTTTTTCACGTTGTTTGTTAAAAAGTAAGCTACTAACGAAGCTCATCGATCATATCATCAAAAACGAGATAAATATTTGTTATTATTAAAATTAATTTTTTTTATATCTTCTAAATAAAAATAATAACAATTATAATATATTTTTTTTTATAAAAACCATACACGAGAGTAAAACACATTTTTTTTTATTATGTAGAGATTAAATCAAATTTCTTACATTCTGTAGTGATTAAAATATATTTTATAAAGACCAAAATAGAATTTCTTGAATTTTGCAGGGATTGAGTTTAAAGTCATTAGTTACTATAGTGTTGAAAGTTCATGATGTATTATAACATTAGAGACTAAAACAAAAACGTTTTCTTATTGCATAGACTTAAACTAAAATTTTTATTTTGCAGATGCTAAAATCAAATTCTTACATTTTATATAAACTAATTACATATTTGAGTCTTTAATTTGTTTTCTCTATTGGAGTTGTATCTAATTATTTGCCCGAATGGATTTAAACATTGGGAAGATAATGTTCTTCTAAGCTGTACAACATTGCGAAAACTGTTTGTACATAAACTTTTGATGAAAACTTTGTGATGTTGTGCCATATTTATTGTGACTTTATTTAGCTTGTAAGATAGTTCTGCATGATTAAGACGTAGATGCAAATTATTATTTATAGTTCGACTGATCAATAATTGCACAATTATTATTTCTATTTCCATTACCCAATCATGCATGTGCAGGAACAAATGGATGCAATTGCAGTAAGACGTACAGTATAAAAGGAGTGTTCATTATGGTATGGTATGACCCTTCTAGTGGTGTGGTGTGTGATGTTGTCAAATATTATTACACTTTTTTTTTTCTTCATTTTTCTACGGTTTTATCTTATTGAATTTTTCAAGAAGGGTTTTTCAATGAGACAATTGAGAATTTCAAATTTTATTGTTTCATTTATTCACCTAGTCCTTCTAAATTTTGTTTTGCTTATAGGGGCTGCAAATGAGGGGTGAATGCTTATGAGTGTTGACATATTTGAAACGTTTAAATAGTCAATGTGATATTTTTATACACTAAATAGTTATTAAATATTTCTTTTAGAATCATATTTAGTAAAAAGTTTCAGACTATATGTTGACCTACTAAAGTAATTTTAGATATTACTATATTGAATTATGTAATTTTTATTTAATCATAAATTTGCTAAACTCGTCTATGATTTAAACATACTAATTTATAAAATCTCTAATAATGAATTTCTAAGTTATTGAATGTCTATTATTTTTAATTGGTAACAAATAAATCCAAAATAATTCATAAAAATCAATTTTAGAAATATAAAGTTAAAATATAAAATAAATGGGTTATTATAAAGTTAGATTCTCTAAAAGCTCATCTTAAACAATAATGAAGAATCACCTATGAAGGAAACTAGTGCAGGCAATGGTAATGTGATTAATTTTGAAGACTCTCAAGATTTGCATAGTCAAGATGGCCAACAAGCAAACGAGGATGGAAGTATTCCAGAAACCCAACTTAATCATGTGAAGATGGATCAAGAAATTGAGGTTGAAGACAACGTTTTCCATGTTCCTAACATCTATGTGCCTAAGGTTAGGCAGAATGATATCAAGATTTTAAAAACTAATTGGCCCGGCATGGAGGAGGATGTTGATGCTGAATTGCTGATGACCATTTTAAAATTATGTTATCTAAAAAGAAAAAGGTTTAGATAAAGACATGTTGCTAAACAAGTTGAGAACAAGTGCACCCTCCCTAGTATAGGACAATCCCCATCAAGATTGGCTTTCAAAAGGTTATGTGCTTAATATAAACTAGATTTTTTCTATATAGTTGAACCTTGGATGAATTTTAATAATTTTCTTAAGTGTATCTTACATAGCACGAATTACAAGTGTTTTTCTATTAATAACAAAGAATGGAGTCTATGTTATACTCATCTTGACCCTACATTATTAGTAGTACGTAACAACATATTTCTTTCATTGTGCATCATAATGGTGAGGATTTTAGTATGGTTGTTGTGTATGCATCCACGAATTACATTGTTAGGAGATTTTTATGGTATCATATTACTACCGAGAAAAGTTAATACAATCTTCCTTAGTCTTTTATTGGTGATTTTCGTACTATTTTGGGAGCTCATGAGTATAGAGGATATAGTTTCCCTTCTAGACAACTTGTGGATGATGTTCAAAATTGGACTAATTGAAACTCTCTCATTCATTTGCCCACTAATAGTGCTCAATGCACTGTTGGGAAAAAACAGCATAAGTTCAAAACAATTAAGACACAATCACAACACAAGAATATAACGTGGAAACTCCAAAATCGGAGAAAAAACCACGGCCGCTGCCTAAACCGGCAACTAGAGAATTAACACTATGTGAAAATTATTACAACACATAGACTTCTCTCACTCACACCCAACACCCCAGTACAACCACACTCTTACACAACAAATATTTAAACTAGGTCAGATACATGCTTAAAGTGCTATTGTTGACTGGTGCATTTGAAAACAAAGGACCAAAACCCAATATATAGCCTTGACCTTCTCCTTATTCTCCCACACTAAAGGATGTGGGACTTGCAATCAACCTCAACAATCTCCACCTTGATTGTAAGAGTTACAGCTTCCGCTTCCATTGTCTTACCGACAATCATACTCCACCATAAAAAGTACATTTCACTTGGAACTAAACCATCCCAAGAGTTTTCTCCACTTGGAACTAAACCATTCTAAGAATTTTCTCATGTCGAAACCTAGCTGAAATTTATGGTGCAACTCCCATGTTGGCTTCCAGGAAGTTCTTCAGCCATCGACACATCACCACACACCTTGCATCAATGTCAACCAATACTCGTGTGCTGTTCTGAATCCGCTAGCAATAACTTGTCCTTTTTCATGGTATAGCGGAAATACCATAAGGACAAACTTTATCTTCTAGATGAGATCACCATCATCTCCCAAAACAAGGGAGACCTTGCCAGCACTTGTCTCAGAGTCTTTTTCAGATACTGCTCCACCTGGACAATTTCTCTTCACATGCCTTGTGTAATCCTGATTGTATAAGCACATCCTTGACTTGTACTTTCCACAAGCCAAAGTTGATTCTTCCATCAAACTTCTCTATGTCAAACTTCATAACGCTTGAATAAGACATAGCAGCTGCACGCAAACTGTAAACTATGCACCAGGTAAGTTCCCAGGAAAGAGAGGTGGGTCACAACAGACACGGTTAAATATCAAGTCTTTCCTTAGTCAGAACCTCCCTAACCAGCACTTTCACAATATCACCTTTCCCCTAACAATACCAAGGATAATTCTTTTCTGATGTGGAAGATTAGACAAAGCTGCAACCACAGAGCGTACCAAGAAAAATTATCCCACCGAACCTCCAAACCTGGCTCTGATACCAGTTATTGGAAAAAAAATAGCATAAGTTCAAAAGAATTAAGGCACAATCACAACGCAAGAATATAACGTGGAAACTCCAAAACCGGAAGAAAAAAAAACCAAATAGAAGTGAACAAAACTCTTAGTCTAGAGGAGAAATATTGGCATTTGAAAGCTAACATTTAATGTAAGTAAAAACACAAGTTAAAACCCTAATTGAGATTGTTAAAATCAACAACTCAAATGATGAAAAAAGTACCTATACGCATTTGCAAAGACAATGGAAAAAAAGGGTAGTGCAACGAGAATGATGGAAATGTCTACTATTTAGATCGAAATAGAAACAATGGATGATGGATGGAGGCTTTGCGACAGAGCGATGTGTTAAAATTTAGATATAGGAGATAGACATGAACATGTGTTTAACTTTATTTCTTTTTAAAAATAAAATGTAAACGGAAAAATAAAAAAAATATAGAAAAGCAAAAAGTCACCTTTAATCTTTTAAAATGACTTCCACTTATATTATTTCAAAAAAAGGACTTCCACTTGTTCGTTACACATCATTTCTCGTAAATGGTAACAGAATTATCATCCTCAAATTTTTAGCTTTTCTATATGATGGTCCACCAAACTTTTAAGGGCTTTAGAAGACTACTATTTTAATGTTAAAAAGAAATATTTCACTCACATTGGTAAACAATATTCTAGAATTCAAACTCCTAAAAATTATATTTAAATTCTTAAAAATATAAATTTACGAACAAACTCGTAGTATCCAGATTAATAATATAAAACATCACATTGTTTATAATTGTGACAAAACCTACAAATATGATAAAATCAAAGTGTCTAAAATATACATACATTCAAAGTTATAACATTGAAGACGTCAAAGTCATTGATTAAATATGAATATGCATTTGATCGAAGATAATCTATCCATTTGAAATAATCAAATAGTCCAACAAAACGAAAAAATCAAACGATGCACCAAAACAATAATTCAAATGTTGCACGAAGGCCGGATAAACTAAATAGTGATAAAACACTTATTTAATTAAAAGAAAAATATAAAAATAATATTTGATGGGCGATTTAAGGCCATCCATCAATGGATGAAGAGCTAAGAAGAAGAAGGAAAGTGTTTAGGGGAGGCGACGGCTAACCTGAAGAATGACTTAAAAAAATCAAACGATGCACCAAAACAATAATTTAAATGTTGCACGAAGACAAGATAAACTAAATAGTAAAAAAAACACTTATTTAATTAAAAGAAAAATATAAAAATAATATTTGATGGGCGATTTAAGGCCATCCATCAATGGATGAAGAGCTAAGAAGAAGTCTGAAAGTGTTTAGGGGAGACGGCTAACCTGAAAAATGACTTTCTTAAAACATTTAATTTTTATCATCTTTATCATTCCAAAAATAATCATCACATTTGATCATTTCACATATATTAATAAAATGACAAATAAATAAATATATAACAGTAATTTTATACACACAATAATATAATAATAAATTGTGAAATGATGTACATAGTATTAGTTAATGGTGTAGGATTTAAGATTGTATTTCTTCTGATTTACTTCTTAGTTACACTCAATTTGTATTTATTAAATTATTCATATGATCCTTTAAGTTAAACAATTTTCTCTAATGTCAGTTATGAAATTTTAAGGTTTAATTTAAACATCACAATGAGTTGACTATCAATTGAGGCAGTCAATGATATTGATTGTGTGGATAAACCTTTATCACCAAATTCTGATAAAGAGTTATCGAGAAAATTAAAAAATATAAATTATTTATAAACTTCATTAATATTTTCTGCGAGATTAGTATGAGAGACATTGCAATATTTACTAGAGTTTTTATGTTTTTGATTACATTAATCATTGATAAAAACAAAATAAAAGACTAATAGTACAAATGTAATGTAGTAATTAAATTGAAAAAAATAAAATTTAAATAACCTATATGTAAATTGAACTAAACTTAAAAGGGACATGTGTGTACTTTAGCCAAATAATTAAATTTAAAAAAAAAAAAACTAAACTTATTATTTAAGGGAAATTTAATTTATCGTTGAACAGATGATGTATAATTTTCTTTTCTAGACTTTTCGAAACAATACTAGCATGGATGGTGGACAGATAGAGTGTTGGGTGACACAAAAGTTACTTAAAGTTAAATGCATGACTTCATGACACGAGCATGTGTCGAAGAGCAAACGGTTAAACATATTTGAAAATGAAAATGATGTCACATAATCGCACGTTTAAGAACCGACCAATACTTATTTATGGTGGCCTTACACTGAACCAAAATAACTGTGCATCTAAAAATAGGTTAAAAAATTTCAAAATGTTGCGTAGTTCTTGGAGTATCTCTCTTTAATATTGCAAAATTATAAAAAAAATGAGTTTGTAATATATAGAGTTACTCCCTTTTATAATTAAATATTAGTATTAAATTTGTCTACTCAATTGACAAATTAAATCTCTTTAATATTGCAAAATTATAAAAAAAAATGAGTTTGTAATATATAGAGTTACTCCCTTTTATAATTAAATATTAGTATTAAATTTGTCTACTCAATTGACAAATTAAAAGTTTTTATTGAACAAATAAACTTCACATATTTTCATAAAATTTTAAAATTAATCAATACTTCATCAATTAAACTTCAAAAAAATGTATAATGAGTGTTAGACCTAAAGCGCATATAAAAATATTTATTTCAAAATGACTACATGTTTTATCAAAAATTATTTTTTAAATACTTTAGAAAATAAAATCATTTATGAGATAATAAGGTCAATTGATTTTATATATTATTTTTAAATTAATAATAAGTTAATTAATTTGATATTTATTGAGATAATATTAATTAATTTTAAACGAGAATTTATTGTAGTTTTAGTTTTAAAAATATTAAAATATGAAACCTTTTTATATTAAGTAAATATTTTTAGTGTTTTGGAGGTCTTTATATTACATAATTTATAGTTTTATTTTTTTAAAGATCTAAAGTAATTATTTTAGTTGTTAAACTGTATTAATTTTGTGTGTTCTATTATTCATTTTGCAATGTGCTATTCTATCTAAGATCCATTACTATGTAAGTAAACTCATCATCTTGTTTATGTTTCTCCAACAAGTAAGACATATTTGGTGGTTCAAAATATAAGTATTATAGAGAAATGATATAGACCTAGTTTTGACTACAATTTTTAATATGTATTTAGTTAGGCATTTTTGTTTATAATTGGTAGAGCAATAAATATAGAATAAAGTAGGTTTTAGGTTTTTGAAACATTATATTTAATTATTTCTTACAACTAAACCATGCCCATGTGATGTGACTACGTAGTATTATACAGTCACCAAAAAGAAAAAAGAAGCATGTAAGATCCAATTTGAATTGCTGACATCAAAAGGAAATTTAAGTTTCCAAGATTATCCATTATTCCCTCTTTTTCTTTTTCTTAGTCCAATTTAGTGTAAAGTATGTGCTTTGCTGAGGTGGTGCTGAGGAGTGTAAAAAAAGAAAAGGGAAAGTGGTTCATACCATCACTATATAAATAGCCTTTAGTCTTAGTCTTAGTTCATGCACTCCAAACACATTGGTTCCTTAAACAATTTTTCCTTTAACAATTATATACACAATGAACCTTGAAAATTGCCACCGTTTAAGTATCAAAAACCAAAGAACTTGGTCAAAATATGAGAGACTTGGCTACGACCCTATTGTATATGTCAATGAATTTGTTACTAGAATGAAGGTTACAAGCTTGAAAACATTGTGGAGGAAGATCAAAAGAGAGAACAAGAGAAGAAATTTTAAATCATCTTCACCTGTTTTTGTATATGATCCTAGTTCTTACTTACAAAACTTTGATGATGGCTACACGATTGAAGATCCTGATAATTTTTCACGGTCCTTTTCAGCTCGATTTGCAGGACCGTCTAAGAACTTTGAGAAAATTATTGATGTGATATTGGATGATGAAGAAATATTGGAGCTACATGATGAGAGCTAGCTAGAAACATGATGTTATTTATTCTTCTTTAATTTGGACTCAACTCTCCCCTCTTTTTCTTGTGAATTACAATTTATGTATATAATTGTATAAAAGCTTAGTTATCTTGTAAATTTTTATTTTTGTGAAATAGCTTAGTGGGTAGACCGATGTACTTAAATGTAGAGCAGTAGATAATGTGAGAGTCAAACTCATCTTCTACATATCGATGTCTTTGTAGCTATTAAGTTAAGTAAACTGTACTTACAAGGCAATTATCTTGTAAATCTATTTTAAGTAGTCGATTATATTTTTTTAAAGTGATATTATATCTTTTTATTCTATTTTTTCATTTTTTGATCATATATCCTTTTTTTCATTTTTCATCTTTAGTAAGATGTGAATTTGCTTATTTTAATATACATTCAAATCGCCTAATTACTTCACTAACTACAAATTATTATAAGGATATTTTAGTACATTTTATCTATAATTACAATTATAGTTGACCATTCGATTCGAACATTTAAAATTTTAGTATACACAACCACACTAAATTTTCTGTCATTTCTCTCTCCCCTATTTGTGATGGAGGGAGGGAAAAGATTAGAGAGAAATACACAATGGATTGAAGTGAAATTGAAGAGGTTCTCTGATATCACTTGTGGCCTCTAATGTTCTGAACCTCAACACATTGATAGTGGTACCAATGGAGTGAGAATTAGAGGGAGGAAAATGACGTACTCGAGGCAGAATATAATGAAGAGGAATCAAAAGTGAGAAGGAAGGCCAATTAAAAAAATTAAATTAAAAATTAAAAATAAGTTGTGGTGAGAGTATGATGAGTAATGTGATGTAGCATGTGATACTTTTAATCAAACGAACCATGATAATTGTGTATGGTGCGTGATTTGAGTCGCTTTTGCATAGTATATGTCACCATTTTTGCAAATGAAATTTTATATTATAATTAAAATCAAGTAAATTATTTTTTTTTTAAATTAGACGCAGTTCAAATAAAATATTAATTTGTAATGAAATACAGGTAGTTAAGAAACAAAATAACAAAGATACTACTAAAAAATTAGTTAATAGATTTTAACAAAATTACACTATAGATCTTTTATATTATTTCATTATAATTATTACTTTTTTCGTATAGATCTTTTGAAACATGAACAAGTTAATCATTTTTTTCTTCAGTACTTTTTATGTAGATAATAAGTAAAGATGTAAGTATGACAACAACAAAAATATTTGATATAATGTTTTTTTATATTGATAATAAATAAAGATGTAAGTATGATGACAAAAAAAAAAATATTTGATATAATATTTATATGAATGCAGAAGAAATAAATAAATTTTAAAAACTAAAATGAACATTAGTGTCAATTGCAAATATAGTTATATTCAATTTTCGCTTAAAATGATATCATAAAATTGCACACTTAATCACCGATTAATATTTGTCTATGGTGGCTAGCGATAGGAATAGGCTAGACCGTCCGTTAGGGGTCTACGGTCTGGCCTATTTAATAAAAATGTTAGTTTTAGGTTGTTTTTAAAGCCTATTTATTTAAATAGTTCAGACTCGGACTTATAAAAAAAACTTATTAGGTTTGACAGGTCGACCTATATATATTTTATTATTTATTAATATTATTTTTTATTATTATATTAATAATATTATTTCTTATTTTAAATTCTATTAATTAGACAATCACTCATTAATCATTCCATATTCAGTAGTCGTTCCATATTCTTTTATATTTGGTACTCGTTTCATATTTGGTTAGAGGTAATAATGGTTTCGTTTGTTTTAGAAAAAAAAAATCTATTATTTGAAATCAAAAATTATTTTTTAGGATTTAAAGGATGTTTATTTCATATTTTTTTAAAATTTTTTTTTTAGAAAAATTATTTTTTGTTTAATATATATAGATATGTACATTGATATTGGTATGTGGAGAACATCATGTGGTATAAGTAGAACATTTAAATATGTTAATGAAAATAAAGCTTTTAAAAAGGCTTTCAGGTTAAGTCATACCGAAAAAAAAGCCTATGATAGACCCTAGGCCAGTCTTAGGCCTAAAAAATAAATCATGACTCATATCTTTCAAAGTCTGACCTGACTTGACCTATTCTCACCCCTAATGGTGGTCTTACATCGGACCAAAATAATAGTTCATATAAAAAATTTATCGAACTCTTAGCGTAGTTATTGGGAAGCTATTTTAATTTTTTTTTTTATTTTGAAAAACTTGTTTATGTAAAAAAATAGTATTTTTAGTATTTAAAAAAGTTTTATAAATTTAAAATGTAGATTAGAATTGAATATATACTTTTTAGAGACTAAATTTAAAAGATTATAATTTTATAAAAATTATAAATATAATTAACTTAAAAAAATTCACTTTAATTTTATTATATTAAAAATAATAAAAATAAAATTTAGAGTAAACGATTATAGACTAATTTTAAAAAATATTTTAAATTTTAATTATTATTTTCATTTTTATGAGTGAAATAGTAGTTTAAATGATACTAACTTGATTAAAATAAATATATATTAC
>JBBPBT010001178.1:8831554-8843868 GCA_037974875.1 Cicer bijugum
CATGTTAAAATCTCTAATAATAAATATCTAAATTATTAAATGTGAAAATTATTATTTTTTTAATTAGTAACAAATGAGTCTAAACACCACTTCTACTATTTTTAAATAAACTCTCATAAAATTTATTTTTCAAAATATATATTAGCTAACTTGTTAAAATCTTAAACAAACGGCAAAGTTATTCTTAACATAACCTATATATTAACTAACTTTTTGTTATAATTTTAGTCATTCATAATTTAACCGATAGTTAATAATCATTTCTCTTATTTCCCATTATAAAAATGTAAAAACTATTTATTTAAATAAAAAGAGAGAACAAAATGACTTGAAAGGGTATCCAGACCTCAAAAATAGTCATAAACTATCCCTCTTATTGATGAAGAAGAGGTAAGAGGGCTAGGTTTTTTATGATCTTAAACACGACCACGTTCAACATTAAACATGGGTTTGTTTTTGCGTGCTAGGATTAAAGTTTGGTGACCACCACAACAACCGTAACAACCATGACTAAAGGTTCTAAGCCCCAACTGACCAAACCAAGCACATATAATTGGGCGATGAGAAGTTGAAATCAAAGAAAACCTTACCTAATGGATTCGAAAGTTGTAATCGTTACGCCTTAAAATCTGCAACTATGATCAATCGTTTGCTCCTTTGGTAAGAAGCACACTTCACAAATAAAATATTATTAACGGGTAGGGTCGGACGGGTTCG
Organism: Cicer bijugum; assembly: GCA_037974875.1. Classification (NCBI taxonomy): domain Eukaryota; kingdom Viridiplantae; phylum Streptophyta; class Magnoliopsida; order Fabales; family Fabaceae; genus Cicer; species Cicer bijugum. The sequence continues at coordinate 8,832,272 of JBBPBT010001178.1, forward strand.
GGCCAAAATCACCAACCGACTCAATCCGCGGGTGCCATTTAAACACCCATTTCCGCCCATGTGAAAGTTCGGTTTAGTCGGTTCTCGGGTACTCGGGTACTCGGTTTAAACGGGTTACCGATTCGGTTCATTCGAGTTAATTATGCCATCTTTAATTTTTTTGACTCAATTGAATTTTTTTTACTTAATTGGATCTTAAATTTATTTGGCCATCATGTTAATTTTATTAGGCTACAATAAATTTTCATATCCTTTCCATATTTTTAATATATATTTTTTTTTAAAGACTAATTAGCTTTTTTATATATCTTTTTTCATAGATTAAGTAACAATTTTATACACACCCTAAATGCATATTATTCTTCAAGCAATTCTAAAGTCCAAAATTAAAATATTTTGACTTGTTTAGAGTTCCACAATAATAAGCAAAAATAAGATAATCATTAACATGCAAACGGTTAAAATGAATAGAAACATTATAGTATAATTCTAAATAGAAAGTAGAATAAAAAATCACAATAAATATTATAATCATATATAAAATCATAAAAGTAACAATCAAAGGCATAATATGTAGATTACAATTTAATCAAATAAAAAACAAACATGTGATTATTTTTAGGTTTATTTAGTATATATATATATATATATATATATATAATATGAAATAAAAAATATATAAAATCCTAAACTTATTCTTTTTATCTGACATCCTGTTACTTTGAGCTTCCAACAAAGCAAGTATGGTTCAATCCATGGCTTCACAAGATGAAAATACATGTTAGTCAAATAACATGTTAAGAAATAGAAATGCCGAACATAAATTAAAAAAAAAAACCTAACAAAAATAATAACCTTTTAAAGAATACTTTTTATTAGTGACTTCGAGTTTTCTTCTATGTCTATTATTCTCAATCTCTCCATTTACGACTGTGAGATGAGATAGAGAGGAAAATAAAGCAACAAAAGGTTAATCGAGATGAGATCTGAGAATGGATGATGAGATCAAAATATTTGAAGCTTAAGATTTGAGAGGAAGAAGAAAGAATGAAGCTAAGGAGAGGAAGAAGAAAGCATGAAGATGGCGTTCTCACGGAGAGGGCGAGATGGTAAATCTGGATTCGGTAGCTAGGGTTTTTTAGGTTGATGGTATCAATGCTATTTATAGTGGAAAAAAATATTTTGGGTCAGTCTCCTCCCATTTGTAATGGATTTGGGTTAAACAGGAGCATTACGTTTTTGGTTCGGGCGGGTTCGGTTACCGACGACCCAAAATATTTCACCCGCACCTGCCCGCCCATATTTGATTGAATCTGTTGACTTCTTCTGTCAAACCCGTTGACCCGATTTCACCCGCCCATTTGCACGCGGGCCATACATATCGGGCAGTTTTTAGCCGGTTTGAATTTTTTGTCCAGGCCTTGTTTGATCGATGACACTTAATGTTTATAAGGAATTATTTTGTACAGTAACTCTAAGTACAGATACTCCTAGAGTAACTCAATTGCAAGTCAAATCATATACATAGAGAGTGACCAATGTAGACTAGCAGTTGGTAAAGATGGACAATCATTTGCTAGTTGCATTTTGAAACGAGTAAATGATCACTTGCAGTGATATAAGTGTGTTTGTATTCTTTGTAACTCTAGGGTGACCTACTATAATTGGAATATTTCTATGTAGATAATAAGTGCCGAACTACATTAATTTTTTATTTTTGCAGTGTTCTTATGTATATTCTATCTAAGATTTACCAGTATATGAATGAATTTTTTTTACTTTTGAAGGTTTCCTACAACAAATGGTTATTTTGAACGTAGGTGTGCATTGTTTAATCAATTTTTTTAAAGTTAAAAAAATTATACCATACACCGATTTGAAATATAAGGAAAAAATAAGACATAAATGTGGTTAACCACTATTTTAATAAGTGTGATATTATTTTAAAATGTGATTTTCAAAATAAATAATAATTTGAGAAATGATATTATTTTTTATTATTTCAGAAAAAATAAATGTGGTTCATAGCCATTACTAATATATATTTAATCAACTATTTTTGTTTATAATTGAGAGAGCTATTAATATAGACTAACTTTTAAATTTTTAAAACATGATTTTTGTTTCTCCAAAGTAACTTGACAATTAAGCCATGCCCCATGTGACTATGTAGCATTATACAGTCACCAAGAATCTTACAAAAAAAAAAAAGCATGTAAGATCCAATTTGAATTGCTGACATCCAAAGGAAATTTTAGTTTCCAAGATTATCCATTATTTCCTCTTTTCTTTTTCTTAGTCCAATTTAGTGTAAAGCATGTGTTTGCTGAGTTGGTGCTGATGAGTGTAAAAAAATAAAAAGGTAAAGTGGTTCATACCATCACTATATAAATAGCCTTTAGTCTTAGTCTTAGTTCATGCACTCCAAACACATTGGTTCCTTAAATTATTTTATGCTTCCTATATATGTTATCTATTGCATACACCATGAACCTTGAAAATTGTCACCGTCTAAGTATCAAAAACAAAAGAACTTGGTTTAAATATGAGAGAATTGGCTACGATCCTATTGTATATGTCAATGAATTTGTCACTAGAATAAAGGTTACAAGCATGAAAAATTTGTGGAGGAAGATCAAAAGAGAGAAGAAGAGAAGAATTTTTAAATCATCTTCACCTGTTTTTGTATATGATCTTAGCTCTTACTTACAAAACTTTGATGATGGCTATTTGATTGAAGATTCTGATATATTTTCACAATCGTTCTCAGCTCGGTTTGCATCACCGCTTAAGAACTGTGAGAAATTTATTAATGTGATATTGGATGATAAAGAAATATTGGAAATAAATGATGAGAGCTAGCAGTAACATGATGTAATGTAGAGTTCTTAAATTTGAACTCAATTTTCCCCCTTTTTCCTTTGTGAATTATGATTATATGTAGGTGTACAAAGGCTTAGTTATCTTGTAAATATTTTATTGTTTAAATAATTTAGTGGCTGCATTTGCACACACAATAAGTTTGAAGAAGTAGAAAATCTCAAATTCAAACTGTTCTTGTATATGGATGATCTTTGCAGCTATCAAGTGAATTGTATTTATGGTATAGTTATTTTGTAAATCTAATTTGACTATTTTATTTATATTTCATAAAAGTGATATTCTATTTTATGATTTTATTTGTTCTTTTTTGGTACATATATGTAAGATGTGAAATTTCTTATTTTTCATGTTTAGATGAAATTTCTTTCTATTAGTTTGAATCAGTTTCATTACTCTTCATTTTTCAACTATGGTTTTTATTTTCTATCGGTCAATATATAACCGTTTGATGTTATGGTGGGTTTTTATAATTTAATGTTTATGTCAAACTATGTTTTAGCATCTCTAATATTGCATGTAATTTTGTCTATTGTCCTTATCTTTTTCATCACAATTAGCCATATCTAATGTTTGTTGTGAACATTTATCTTATGAAATTTTTGAAATTATGCATCCGGGAGGAGTATAAGGCAAAGATGTCTCAAATTCAATCTCAATTCCTCATTGTCTTTGTCATGGAGTTTTAACTCCATTAACGAAAATTACTCTCTCAAAAGTCAAAGTGTCATTCATTTGAATAAAAATCAAATGTCATAAAGGAATTAAGCACATGTTAAATTATATTTTATTAGATATGTCATTAAAAGAGATGAGATCAATGTGACAAAGATTCATACAAATAACAATTATGCTAACATGTATACATGAGGTTTAGATCAATTATGAAGTTGAAATCAATGTTGAATTTAGAACGGCAATTTTCGAGAGGAAACATGTGAGGAAAGAAAAAGAAAGATCGAGAGAGTTAATTAATTCCTTGATTCATCATGAATTATTGAACAAAAAAACTTATAATTTTTCTAACATATTAGTGTTCATATATTTCAGTTTCTATTTCAATTATGCAATTTCTTGTTTTTTTTTTCTTTGATTTTACAATCAAACTTCATTAGCTTCGTTATATCTTCTGGAAAATTGATCTAGACATATTTATAACATTGTGTTTGCAGGGAGATTCACAATTCTAGACGAATTACAATCATATAAACTTATTTTAGATAACTAATACATTTCTTGAGGTATTTTTATAAATATAGATAAGAAGTGTTGAATTCTTCAAAATACGGTTATTCGGTTTTTTTAAATTTTCAGTTTCTTTCTCAAAAGTAACAATCGGTTTTTTTAAGAATGTTTAAAAAATGTTTTAAGATCTAATTTGAAATTGTCGACATCAAAAAGGAATTTTTATATTCCAAGATTATATAGTTTTTCCCTTTTTTCAAAGGTGTATGCATGCTTTGCTAATTTAAAATATGTGCTTCATGAAGTGGTGCTGAGGAGTGTTAAAAAAGAGAACACTCCTTTTGTCATCAGAGATTTTCTTGTAGTTTTCCATCAAATTATATGTTAACAAAAATTGTGAAGTTATCTTTTAGCACCATAATTAATTATTTGAATTAATTATTTTTTGATTATGTATATGGAAGGAGTATAATGCAAAGATGTCTCAAATTTAATTTAGTTCGTCTTATCGTCTTCATCGTGAGTATTTTAAGTTGTTCTCTCTCTTCACATTACAAATTATAAAATAATATCATTTAAGTATCATGTTATTAATAAGAGTGTGATATTATAAAAAAATGACGGCACCATAAAAATTTAATAATTAGTTAACAAGAGAAAAATCAATTTTAAAAATAAAATAACTAAAATAATTAGATAACCGTTGGAATATTTTCATTTAATTTTCATTTAATCACCTACTCTTTTTGTTGTCATTTTGAGGGGTTATGGGAAATTAGTGTATATATTTCATGTAGTGAATGCATTTTATAATGAGTAGGTGATTATTTTCATGATATGAGTGTCTTTATCGCTCTTTGTAACTTTTGAGTAGAACACTTGACTTTGTGAATGTAGATAAAAAGTATCGAACCAATTAATCTTGTAATTAAATACATTAATTTTTTTATTAATATTTTCATTTTTACTTTTTTTTAATCTACCAAAATCAATAATAAATTGTTATCTTAATATTTTTTTTTCTTTACCACGTTCCATCACTATATTTAAGCAAAAGAGAGTATTTAGTATTAGAGTCACTAAAAATCTTTTAAAAAAAACATATAAGGTCCACTTTGAATTGCAGACATCAAAAGGAAACTTTTATTATCCAATATTTTTTTCTTTATCTTTTTATTAGTCCTATCTAGCTAGATCAAAGTTTGTGCTTTGCTGAGGTGGTGCTGAGGAGTGTTAAAAAAGAAAAGGAAAAGTGGGTTCATACAATCACTATATAAATAGCCTTTGGTCTTATTAGTAGTCTTAGTACTTCACTCCAAACACATTGATACCTAAAACCATTTTATGCTTCCTACGTTATCTATTCTATACACCATGAACCTTGAAAATTGCAACCGTTTAAGTATTAGAAACAAAAGAACTTGTTCAAAATATGAGAGAATTGGCCACGACCCTATTGTTTATATCAATGAATTTGTGACTAGAATTAAGGTTTCAAGCTTGAAAATATTGTGGAGAAAAATTAAGAGGGAAAAGAAGAGAAGAATTTTGAAATCATCTTCACATATTTTTGTATATGATCCAAAATTTTACTTACAAAATTTTGATGATGGTTACTTGACCGAAGATTCTGATAATTTTTCACGGTCGTTCTCAGCTCGATTTGCAGCACCGTCTAAGAACTTTGAGGTAGTTATGGAAGTGATGGATGAAGAAGAAATAGTAGAGATAAATGATGAGAGTTAGCTAGCAACATAATGTTATTTTTAGTTCTTTAATTTGAACTCAATTTTTTTTGTTTTTTTTTCCATGTGAATTATGATTTATGTATAATTGTATAAGAAGTTAGCTATCTTATCATGTAAATTAATCTCGACTATTAGATTAAATTTGTAAAACTGATATTCTATTGTATGATTTCTTTTCTCCATTCTTAGTTTGTATATGCTTTTATCATTTTTCACCTTTAGATGAGGTGTGGGGTCTTTATTTCTCTTTTTTTTTTAATTTCTTTTTTTTTTTCTTTGAGAAATGGACAGGGGTCTTTTGACTAATTAATTTAGATGGTTAAATAAATTTTTTTGTTTCATCAAATATATCATATTTTGACTTAACAATTTTAGTCTTTATCTTTAAATCAATTCATATGTATGTTTAAATTTTTTTAATAATTTTATTCATATTTATAACATTCTAAAAATCTCTCTCATAAAATTTAGATTTTTTTAACCATAGATTAATTAAATATAATTGTTTATATTTCTAGCACTTAAAAATTTCTATTTAATTCGTTAAAAATTCTAAACTTGTATAAGAAAAATTCTTATAAATCAGTAGTCCCCATGTGTAATTTTAATTCTTATATTTCTAGCGCTTAAAAATTAATTCATATTTAATTCTCTCGTCGGTAATATATATATTTTTTTAAATACGTCAAACACAAAAACTAATATTTGATGGAATGAACATGACAAAAAGATTTCAAGGATTATTGTAATTAAAGATCATTCGAAGAAGAATGATGCTCAATTATTAGAAATAACGATAATTAGGCTTAACTAAATAACCTCTGGCATTGCCTCAATTACAAATTAATTATTTCTTTAATTACATGGTGAGTGTCTTTATATTTATATTTAGAGATGTCAATTAGACTCAGACCCAATGAGTACCTACAAAAAAAAACCCACGATAGGTAAGGTAAAAACCCGCATAATGGATATGAGCACAGAGAAGGATAATTACCCGCAAAATTAAGCGGGTATGGGTGCGGGTACGGGTAATATCGTATCCACCCGCCCCGCACCTGGACTTATATAAATATATTATCTATTTATTTATTTATTATATTAATGTTTAATTTAATTAATCGTTTTCCTTAATGTTTTAATATCTATTAATATCATTGGACCATTACAAATCAAAAGATAAACCTTTGCAAACTTTTTAAGAATTTGATTATAATGAATAGTTAAATAATTGTGACTTTATAACGAAGAGTTATATCCTATTAATTGTGTCTTTATAATTATATTTGCAACTTCTTGTAAATTGTTTTTACCGATCTCAAATAATATTGTTGAAAAAGTTGTAACTTCATAAAATATTATTATAGATATTTGAATGTGTATTGTAATGAGTGTTCATTTGAAATGTTTTGAGTCAGAAAATATTTTGGTTTATAATACTTTGTGATTGAATTTATGATATTTGGATAATTTTTAAATTTAATCACAAAATAATATTTATTTATCGATCTATTTTAGTTAAAGTGTGGGTAATGGCTATGAGTACGGACACTTAGGTATCTAGAGGGTAAAAGTATGAGTATTAAAGTTGACATCCAAAAAGATATAGACACGGATATAGATATCTTTTTAAACTGCGGGTATGGGTACGAGTACTATAGTACCATAACCATTGCAATCCCTATTTATACTTTTTGTAATACTTGAGTGGAACATTTGTGTTTTTAGGGCGATGTACAATTTTAAGAAAGTTATATAATCGTGTAAATTTGTTTTAGATATATGGTTAATATATTTCTTGAGACATTTTTATGAATGTAGATAAAAAAAAGTGTCAAACCACATTGTGTGTTTGTGAATATTCTATCTAAGATTGTTCAATTTTATTTTAGGATCCTTCAACACGTGGTTGAATTATTCAGCTTGTGCAGATTTTCTCAAACAAGTGGTTATTATAATTTTTCATACAAAGGTTGTATCTCCCCTAATAAATTAAAGATCATAATTGAAAAAATAAACATAGAGTAAGCCTTAGAGTTTATACACATTCGGTTTCTTTCTTCAAAAATGTAATTTGTAAGAATTCAAAAATTATATTGAAAGATGATTTTAAAGAACATTGATAAAAAAAATTTAAATTTAATATGTATTGTTATAATTCTTTCAATATTAAAAATATATAAATTTTCATTTATCATTTTCTATAAAAATATTGTCTTAAAAAAATGAAAATAAAATCTTTTATTTTTACTCCTCTCCCCCTAAAATCTTTCTCTCTAGTCTCCTCTAAGCTCTCAAAAGAGCCCAAAGTAACTTTACAAGTCATGCCCCATGTGACTACGTAATATTACAGTCACTAAGAATCTTTAAAAAAGGTTTTTAAGATTCAATTTGAATTGCCGACATAAAAAAGCATTTTTATATTCTTAGATTATCCATTGTTCCCCTTTTCTTTTTCTTAGTCCTATCTAATTTAAGTATGTGCTTTGCTGATGGTGTTGAGGAATGTTAAAAAAGAGAAAAGAAAATTGGGTTTGTGCCACCGGCCATTTTCGTTATCGGCGATGCTACCTCACGACCTTCTCGCCCCACCCCCTTTCCCTCATAGAAATCTGGTGAGTTTTTGCCTTCTGTGGAGTCCGAGAATTAATGCTCTGATACCACTTGTAACGTCCCAAATTTTTTTTTTAATTATTACTTTAACATATATATATTTTTTTTAGAAACAACTATATTTTTTTTTAAGAGTAGTTCATCATGTAATAGATTGAAGATGCGTAAAAATAACTTAATATATATTTTCTTTTATAAAAGAACGTAATATAATTTACTAAAATATTATTTATTTATTCGTTTACAAAATTAATATTACAGTTGTTATATCGATATTCATTTATGTTCCAAAATAAATTAAATTCTCTTTAAATGAATTACAAAAGAAACCATGTTGATTGAAATTAAGGACATTTAATAGGAATAAAATCTCACTTCCACATTTTTATCAAAAGTTAATAATGACGAGTAAATAACTTTACAATGTACCACAAAAATTTTAGTAATATAAAACATTATTTTTTAAATAAAAGTCTCATTTTCCCACGGGCGTGCACCAACCAAACATCATTCATGTAACTCAACTATTTGAGATCATTGGTACCTAAATGTTGGTGTAAGGGGTCAGTTCATCACACAACAAAATTAAACCAAATAATAAAATAACAACCATAAAATATGAATATAAAATCCTTTTCTAATAAAAGATTTAAAAAATTGATTATTTAATAGTTCTCAAAGATATATCAATAGTCATAAAATGTATATAAATAAGTAACAACCGTAGAACACATAATTAAATCAAAATAAAAATAACAATAAAATGTATATAAGTTATGCATGCTCCTAAATTTATATGATCCGGATATAACCAGCCACACAGGCGTCCACACAGAAGTCACCCATACCAATGGGGAAAATTAAACCAGCCACACAAGCGTCCACAAAGATGCATATGATATGTTATGAAATGATAATGATGCTCAAAAAGTACATGACACCACTCACTTAAACAATTACAAATCATCAGTCACTTAGGCAACCACAAATTATAACAATATTTAAATCACAAATCACCCGCCACATAACAATATTTAAATCACAAATCACCTGCCACTTAGGCATCCACAAAGATGATAATTTTTAAAACACAAATTATCAGCCACCTAGGCAACCACAGAGATAATAATATTTAAAACACACATCACCAGCCACTTAGGCAACCACAAAGACAAACTATTCAAACCCATATCACCAGCCACTAAGGCAATCACAAGAACAAATCATTCCAGATCAAATTCTTTCATATTATTAAAATTAAAAAATATAAAATTTTCATCAATTTCCTCAAGACATACATTGTCCATAAAAATCACGTTTTAAATTTAAAATACTCAAAGTCAAGAATTAAAATCAAATACATCATAATAAACATATTATTAATTATAACATTATAAAAATTATAACTTTATAATTGAATACTCTAAAACACGTAAAACACTAAATATTTTCACTACAAACATATTTATCAAGGTATAATAATAAAAGTATAATTCTATAATTAATTCATCAAGATAGATATTACCAAATAGAAAAAAAAACAAAGCATTATAGTTAATTCCTTTACGACAAAAATAAAAATCAATATTTTCCTTTTAATACATCCAGACATCATATCAATATTTTACGATTCGCTAACTTAATATCTAGCCTAACTCTGCATGGGGAAAAACCCTTACCTTGGACGCTTTCCTTCCACATAACACTACATATCCCGCGAAAAACTCATAAAGATGAAGGAACAAAAGCTTAGAGCTTCCACAAGAAAGAGAGAGAATATGTGGGTGGTTGTTTGAGTGACTTAGAAAATATTTCAGATAAACAAAAGATAATGTTGTGAATGGAGACTGAAACTGATTAGAGAAAAAGAATAATTTTTCTCATTGAGATTTATTGCACACATGAATAAAATATTCAATTGGAATAATATCAATCAATGACCAACTGTTATGAATTAATTTACATACTTATTCGTGTTTGTTACACATTTTATTAGATGTGAAATAGAAAACACATGGTTCTATAATTAAATGCTATTAAAACTAAAATATAGTGTGAATGATTAAATTTTGACCAAAATTAATTTGGTCATTGTTCACTCTAAAAATACCCCAACAACTAATTAATTAATTAATATAAATATATTTCATCAAATAATTAAAATTAAATGAACAATTACTTTATTATTGTCACCTAAATTAATTAAATAAAATGAAGTATTTTCACTAACTCTATTTTCTCCTAGGTTAAATACTTACTTGGTCTAAAATAAAACTAATAAATGATACAACTTTTATAAATTATAATTTAATTAAATAATTTAAATAATGTTTTCATCAACTAAAATAAATCAAGTAAGACAAAATTACCACTGCAGGTAACGTATAAAAATAAAGTCAATGTATCTAACACATCAATTTCATGATTATCGAAAATAATCAAATAAACAAAATACACAGTTGTTCACGTAGGAAATAATTATGTCATAAATCGTTCTAATATAATTGTCACAATAAAACAATTAAGTAAAAATAAAGGTTATAACTATTCAAGTAAAATACGGAGTAATAAATTTTAATTTAATTTATTTATATGTAGAATAAATTATTAATTAAATAATGAATTACAAAAATTACTAAAAGATGCATATATAATATATATAAAAATATTGGGGTGTTACAATACTTACCCCCTTAAAAATAGTTTCGTCCTCGAAACTACGAGGAAAAACAAATGGACAAGTTGCACACAAGGTATTGACATATTTCTTAATAAACTAAGTAAAAATTTTTTAAATCCCCATTAGTGTGACAAAAATTTATTGATTAACAATCTTTCGACTTAAATATAAAAATTGCATCGTACAAAAGTTACTTGCTAAACACATGAACTAGTTAAAGCAAATCAATGAGCACATAAAGAAAAACAAAAGAAAAAAATGGAGAATGTCATTTGTTAAAATACAACAATTTAGAATTATATGTTGATAACAATATTTTAAAATTTGAAAAAAAATAGAACAAGAGGGATATCATAGCTCCTTTTATAAAATCATTTCAATAAAAAAATTGATTTATTTATGTTTATTTATTTATTATACAACAGAATTTGACAATGCAATACTAATATGCAAAATTCATTAATAATAATATACAACAATAACAATAATAA
>JBBPBT010001178.1:8844677-8866176 GCA_037974875.1 Cicer bijugum
ATTAATGATAATAATAAAAATTTAAATAATTAATAAAATTCAATTTCAAGAGCGTTACACAATCAATGACATATAATTAAAATATTAAGTAATTAATAAAATTCAAAATTTATTAAAAATAACACACAATAAATTAACACCATTAAGTCAAATATTTAAGGAATATAATTAATTACGAAAATTATGAATGTTACACAATTAATGATATTTAAGTAATTAATAAAATTCAATGATTAGAAAACTAAACAATATCGTAATTAATGACATATAATATGAATTTAAGTATTTAATAAAATTCAAATCCAGAAAAGTTACACAATTAATGATAATAATAAAAATTTAAATAATTAATGAAATTCAATTTCAAGAACATTACACAATCAATAACATATAATTAAAATATTAAGAAATTAATAAAATTCAAAATTTAGAAAATCGAACAAATAACACAAACAATATCAAAAGTCATATAACATACACGACACTGTAACACCCCGGCCATTCCCGTTACCGGCGATGCTACCTAAAATGAAAATACATAATATTTTCTCTCATTTCAACTCTCCTAGATGAAAATACATATCTAAAATACATATCTAAAATACATAATACATATCTAAAATCAAAAGTCATAACATAATATTTTCTCTCATTTCAACTCTCCTAGATGAAAATACATATCTAAAATGAAGTTGATATCACTATTATTTACAAATTTAATGATTTTAGTAAGATGTGAAATTTCATATTTTTTATGTTTAGATGAAATTCCTTTCCACTAATTTGAATCAATTTAATTAAATATATATTTATTTACAATACAATTCAACTCGTCTAACAACCTCGTTAATTACTATTAATAAGAGTATTTTAGTAGACTATATCTATGATGCACAATTAAATCATATGGTGCATCATCCTCCCTCTTCATTTTCATTACTCTTCATTTTCAACTATGGTGTTTATTTTCTATTGGTCAATATATAATCGTTCGATGTTATGGTGAGTTTTGATAATTTGATGTTTATGTTAAACTATGTTTTGTCATCTCTATTGCATGTAATTTTGATTGTTTTCCTTATCCTCTTCGTCCCTATTAGCCATAGCTAATGTTTGTCGTCAAAATTTCTCTTATGAAAATCCTGAAATTATGCGTAAGGGAGGAGTATAAGGCAAAAATGTCTCAAATTCAATATCAATTCTTCATTGTCTTCATCATAGGGTTCTAACTCCGTTAACAAAGTTACTCTCTCAAAGTCAAAGTGTCATTCATTTAAGTAAAAATCAAATATATCATGAACGAACTAAGTACATAGATATTAAACTTCACTTCATCAGATATGTCATTGAAAAGAATGAGATGAATGTGGCAAAAGTGCATACAAATAACAATTCGACTAACATGTTTACAAAAACTGCCACACTAAGAAAATTTAGACATTAGCCAATTTCTTGTTTTTTTTTTCTTTTGGTTTTACAATAAAATTTCCTCAACTTTGTTATATCTTCTGGACAATTGATCTAGACATATTGTAAAAACTGGAGATCAATGAGTGATTAAAATCAAGTTCGTTCTTGGATTTTTCAGAAAATGTAGAAAAAATGAATTCTGTAGAAAACGAAGATTGATCTTCGTTGCCTTAAGATCGTTCTTCGTTTTTGACAGAAAAGAAGATTGATCCAATTTGAGCAAAATTTCAATCTTGCAAACTAAGATGAACACACACACTTGTTAACCCAGTTCAGAGATTAACTCCTACATCTTAGGGACATAATCTGACTTGAAGAATCCCTATAATGAGATGAAGATGATTACAATAGTTTTGCACTTATGGTGCCAGTTTTTCTACACTTTGTAAAGCTGCAGCTTTTGCATTCTAGTTATTGTTCTACCCACTTCCCAGTCTTGTCTTTGTTTATATACAGTTTGTTTACACATTTGAATTAACAAACTAACTAACTAAGGTAGTTACAAGTAGTTACACCTAACTAATTAACTACCAAAAACAACTTGGCTTCTTAATTGAATACCACTTTTAACAATTCTCCACCTTGGTACCAAATGAGAAGCTTTAGCATGTGATCCTTCAAATCAGATCCCCTTGGTCCTTGATCTCAGTTTCTGGACTTGATTTGCAGCATATCCAAACATCGTTTGAATTTGCTAAGTGTGACAGGTTTTGTAAACATGTTTGCCAGATTGTCACTTATGTGCACCTTTGTCACATGTATCTCACCCTTTTCAATGACATCTCTAATGAAGTGAAGTCTGATGTCTATATGCTTGGTTCTTTCATGATACATTTGATTTTTACTCAAGTGTGTGGCACTTTGGCTGTCACAATTTATGCAAACAGAATTTTGCTTAACTCCAAGTTTTGTGATCAATCCCTTTAGCCAAATTCCTTCTTTCACTGCTTCAGCAAGAGCAGTATATTCTGCTTCTGTTGTTGATAATGCCACTATGTGTTGAAGATTAGCTTTCCAACTTACTTTGTTGTTAAACACCGTGAACACATATCTTGTAAGATATCTTCTTCTATCCAAATCTCCAACAAAATCATAATCTACAAATCCTTGGACTGGTTTTGATGGTTCTGAACTTTTGCTGTATTCCAAACACATGCTTTGAGTACTCTTTAGGTACCTTAGAATCCATTTGACAGCTTGCTAATGATTCATCCCTAGGTTTCCCATAAATCTGCTCGTGACACTTACAGCATGAGTGATGTCTGGCCTTGAGCAGACCATGGCATACATGATACTCCCTATGGCACTTGCATATGGTATGTTCTTCATGTCTTATGCTTCTAGGTTTGTGTTTAGTGACATGGCTGAAGAGAGCTAGAAATGAGCTGCTAAGGGCGAGCTCACTGCCTTTGATTCACACATATTGAATCTATTTAAAACCTTTCCAATGTAGCTCTCTTGGGAAATTATCAATTTTCCTTCCTCTCTAATTCTGATGATTTCCATTCCTAAGATCCTCTTGGCTGACCCCAAGTCTTTCATTTCGAATTCTTTCTTCAGATGCCCCTTCAATTTTTTTTATTTCCCTCATGCTCTTAATAAAATTAGCATGTCATCCACATATAGCAGCAAGTAAATATGTGGCTGATGATACTTGTTTATAATAAACACAGCTATCAAAATTACTTCTAGCATAACTTTGACTAAGCGTGAATGAATCGAACCTCAAATACCATTGTCTTGGTGATTGCTTTAGCCCATAGAGTGATCTCTTTAACCAGCAGACCCAATCCTCTTTTCCTTGAGTTCTAAAGCCATCTGGTTGTTGCATTAGGATTGTTTCATTCAAATCACAATGGAGAAACACTTTTTTGACATCCATTTGCTCCAATTCCATGTCAAAGTGTGCTTGACTACAGGAGAAAAGATTTCATTATAGTCCACACCTTCCCTTTGAGTGAATCCCGTTGCTACTAGCCTTGCTTTGAACCTGGGTGGTTCAACTCCTGGAATTCCCTCCTACCTCTTGAAGACCCATTTGCTGCCTACAATTCTAGAATTTGTTGGCTTGGGTATGAGTTCCCAAGTTTTGTTCTTCTCCCATGATTTCAGCTCCTCTGTCATAGCTAAAATCCATTTGTTTTTGTCTTGAGACTTGACAACTTCATTGTAGTTCATGGGATCTTCTTGTATAATTTTCTCAGTCGCATGTAATGCATAGCTAATCATGTCTGCATAGCCCTATCTTTGAGTGGGTTTTGATGTTCTTCTTTCTCTATCCCTGATGAGGTTATAATCATCTAATTCCTACTCTGGAAACATAACATTTTTTGTTGAGTTTAGATCAATCTTGTCTGGATGAGCATGCTATTGTTCTGCAGTCAAGAACGTTCTTGACTTCTGTGGATCGTTCTCCTTTTCTGTTGCATAAGTCAGGATCGTTCTTCGTTTTTCTGTGGCTGAAGTCTGGAATGTTCTTCATTTTTCTGCAACTTTCTCCACCCCAAGATCAATCTTCGCAGTTCTGTCTTATTGAGTTTGTTGTTGTTCCAGGATTGCTCTTTGTTTTTCCTCACCTTTCTCCACCTCAAGATCAATCCTCTCATCATCAATTTCATGTGAGCCTTTATTCACAACATTGTTTACAGACTTGTATAGCTCAACCTCATGAAACTTAACATCCTTGCTGATGATATATTTCCTATTTTCAGGACATCATATCCTATAACCTTTTACACCACTTGGATATCCAACAAAATACCCTTTCTTGGCTCGAGGGGACAACTTCCCTTCATTTACATGGTAGTATGCAACACATCTAAATACTTTTAGATGATTGTAATTTGCAGCATTCCCTGTCCATATTTCTTGAGGGATTTTGTGTTCAACTGCAGTAGAAGGACTCAAATTTATCATGTAACAAGCTATATGGACAACTTCTCCCCAAAACTGGGCAGGCATCCCTGCATTTGACAGAATGCATCTCATTCTTTCAAGTAATGTTCTATTCATTCTTTCAGCTAGTCCATTTTGTTGAGGTGTGTTTCTTACAGCCCTATGTCTGTTCACACCATGAGCTTTGCAAAAACTAGTAAATTCCTCACTACAAAATTCAAGACCGTTATATGTCCTTCGAGTTTTAATCCTTTTGTCAGTCCTATTTTCAACCATAGACTTCCAATCTTTAGAGGTTTTAAATGCTTCATCCTTACTTTTCAACAAGTAAATCCATACTTTTCTACTATAATCATCAAGAAATATAATGAAATACTTGTTACCTCTATGTGACGCAATCCTTGCAGGGCCCCATAGATCACTGTGGACATATTCCAGAATTCCTTTTGAGCAATGTTTCCTTGTAGAGAACTTGACCTTGTGCATATTTCCATACACACAATGCTCACAAAATTCAAGATCACTAATCTTGTCCCCTACTAGCATGCCTCACCTGTACAGAACTTGCATTCCCTTTAGACTTACATGTCCTAGCCTTTGATGCCACAAGTTGGCCTAGCTTGAAGCTTGTACTGCCACTGTTGCCATTCCAGTCACTGCTTGACCATTTAGAAGGTAGATTCCATGATCTCTTGTTCCCTTCATGATTACCAATGATCCTTTTATGACTTTTAGAATGCCATTCTCTACTTTATATGAACAATCAACTTCTTACAACATTCCTAGAGAAATTAAATTCCTCTTCAATTCTGGAACATGCCTAACCTTTGACAAAATCTTCATGGTTCCATCTTCCTGCTTCAACTTGATTGAACCAATTCCAACTACCTTACATGCTGATTTGTTTCCCATAATCACTTTGCCTCCATCAGTTTCTTTGTAGTCAAGAAACCAATCTCTGTTTGAGGTCATATGAAATGAACACCCTGAGTCAAGCACCCAGTCATCATCCATGATTTCAGTTGAATTTTCCATAAGAACTTCAGTGCTTTCATATCCTTCAGCAGCTATAGTTGCTTTCCATAATCATCTTCACTATTTGATCTTTTCCCACTTTTCCAATTTGGGCAATCTTTCTTGAAATGGCCCTCCTTTTTGCATATGAAACATCTCATTTTAGACTTGTCCTTTTCTTTATTCTTGGACTTATTTTTCTGTTTTTGATGCTTCTGCCCTGCCTTAACCGTGACAAACAATCCCTCACCATTGCTTTCCTTTTTCCCATCTGACTTCCTCTTTAATTCTTTGGAGATTAGTGCAACTTGTACTTCTTCTAATGACAAAGAATCTCTACCATATAGAAGTGCATCACACAGATTTTCAAAAGAGCTTGGTAATGAACTTATCAACAACAAGGCCTGATCCTCATCATCCACTTTTACATCAATATTTTCCAGATCTAACACAATCTTATTAAACTGATCCATATGATTCTCAATTAACCTCCCAGGTTGCATCTTGAAAGTATATAATTTTTGTTTTAAGTACAAACGATTTGCTAATGATTTTGTCGTGTATAAAGATTATAATTTGAGCCAAATACCTGCTGCAGAGGTCTCCTTTGACACTTCGCTAAGAACGTTGTCTCCATGACTCAAGATTAAAGCACTATGAGCCTTGTCTATGATATCCTTCTTCTACTTTTCTGGTAGTGTGGATGCCATGTCTTTCTCTCCTCCCAATGCTCCTGCCAAACCTTGATGAACCAGCAACGCTTTCATCTTGAGACGCCATAACCCAAAATCATTCTGCCCATCAAATCTGTCAATTGCATACTTTGTTGATGCCATTGTTCCTTTGAATCAAATGCTCTCATGCTCTAGATAGTAGTTGTTGTGAAAACTCGAGATCAATGAGTGATTAAAACCAAGATGGTTCTTGGATTTTCCAGAAAATGCAGAAAAAATGAATTCTGCAGAAAACGAAGATTGATCTTCGTTGCTCAAGATCGTTCTTCGTTTTTGACAGAAACAAAGATCGATCCAATTTGAGCAGAATTTTAATCTTGCAAACTAAGATGAACAACCCAATTCAGAGATTAACTCCTACATCTGGGGACATAATCCGACTTGAAGAATCACTATAATGAGATGAAGATAATTACAATAGTTTTGCACTTATTCTGTCAGTTTTTCTACACTTTATAAAGCAGCTTTTACATTCTAGTTATTGTTCTACCCACTTTCCAGCCTTGCCTTTGTTTATATACAATTTATTTACACATTTGAATTAACAAACTAACTAACTAAGGTAGTTACAATAGTTACACCTTGCCTTTGTTTATATACAATTTATTTACATATTTGAATTAACAAACTAACTAACTAAGGTAATTACAATAGTTACACTTAACTAATTAACTACCCAAAACAACTCGTCTTTTTAATTGAGTACCACTTTTAATACATATTTATAACATTGTGTTTGTAAGAAGATTCACAATTCTAGACGAATTACAATCATATGAACTTATTTTAGATAATTAATACATTTCTTGAGGTATTTTTATAAATATAGATAAGAAGTGTTGAATTCTTCAAAATACGGTTATTCGGTTTTTTAAAATATTCAGTTTCTTTCTCAAAAGTAACATTCGGTTTTTTAAGATTCTTTAAAAAATGTTTTAAGATCTAATTTGAAATTGCCGACATCAAAAGGAATTTTTATATTCCTAGATTATATAGATTTTCCCTTCTTTTAAAGGTGTGTGCTTTGCTAATTTAAAGTATGAGTTTGATGAAGTGGTGCTGAGGAGTGTTAAAAAATAGAACACTCCTTTTGTCATTAGAGTTTTTCTTGTAGTTTTCAATCAAATTATATGTTAACAAAAATTGTGAAGTTATCTCTTAGCACCATTATTAATTATTTGAATTAATTACTTTTTGATTATCTATATGGGAGGAGTATAACGCAAAGTATTTTTAAGTTGTTCTCTCTCTTCACATTACAAATTATAAAATAATATTACTTAAATATTATGTTATTAATAAAAGTGTCATATCATAAAAAATGACAGGACCATAAAAATTTAATAATTAATTAACAAGAGAAAAATCAATTTTAAAAATAAAAGAATTAAAAATTTATTTTAAATAAATGATAACCGGTCGAATATTTTCATTTAATTTTTGAAGGACTTTTCTTTTTGTTGCCATTTTGAGGGGTTTTGAGAAATTAGTGTATTTCATGTAGAGAATGCATTTTATAATAAGTAGGTGATTAATTTTCATGATATCAGTGTTCTCATCGCTCTTTGTAACTTTTGAGTGGAATATTTAAGTTTATACCGTGATACACAATTTTAAGTACATTACACAATCATGTAAAAAAATTTAATTACACTTAATATATATCTTGATACATTTTTATGAATGTAGATAAAAAATATCGAACCAATTAATTTTATAGTGTTTGTGTATATTATATCTTTAGAACACTATGAAAAAAAAATAGTATTTTACAGTACTTTTTGTAAGTCATTTTAAAAAAATTAAGTGTTGTAGTAGTTAGCGCTGTAAAAAGATACAACAACGTTCTTTAAATAAAAAGCGTTGTAAATCCCTTCTAAAAATACGCTGCTTGTTGTATAGTTTTACAGCGCTTTTTCAAAAAAACGTTGTAATAGATGCATTTCTTTATTTCAGTTAGATCTCTTTTTGAGATTATATCAACAATCTCCTTCATGAATCGCAATATATAGTATCTGCTGTCTATGTTGTTAGTTTGAAAAAGGCACTATAAAATAAAATATATAAGTCAATAAATATTTGGGTATTGATTGTTAATGAAATTTTAAAGGCATATATTTCAAATCTTTATTGGAATTCATGTGATTTATTTGACTTTTGCTTCGACACTGTAGCACCCCTTTAAGCTCAAAAAACTTGTAAAGTACTATCAAATAAATGCGATTATTAGCATTAACAAACACATTATATATATATATATATATATATAAAGAAGTAAATGAATAAATGAATACAATACCTAACGAGTGCGAAGAAATATGTAGGGTTACAGCTTCGTTTAAGAACGAACAATGAGAATGCGTAGAAATACGAACAGTTCGTAGGACATAGTAGGGTTCGCAATGAGAAGAGTACATAATAATGTTTGTAGGGATAGAAACAAATATGAAGATGATTTGCAGTTGAGAAGGTTAACAACATGGTTCGTAGGGATAATATGGTTCACAATAAGAAGGATAATGAAGAGGAGTAGCACACTAAAGCGTAACGAAGTTTATGTAATGAAGAGGAAATTGAAGTGGTTTACTGTTATATATAAAACTGTATTACAACGCTTTTTTAAAAGAGCGTTGTAAAAGACCTCCTTATTTTATTTTTTAAAAGCCTATTACAGCGCTTTTTAGAAGTCTTTTAAAGCGCTTGTCCAAAAGCGCTATAAAAGACATCCTTATTTTATTTTTTAAAAGCCTATCACAACGCTTTTTTAGAAGACTTTTAAAGCGCTGGTCCAAAAGCGTTGTAAAAGACCTCCTTATTTTATTTTTTAAAAGTCTATTACATCACTTTTTTACAAGCCTTTTAAAGCTCTTGTCCAAAAGCGTTGTAAAAGACCTCCTTATTTTATTTTTTAAAAGTCTATTACAACACTTTTTTAAAAGCCTTTTAAAGCGCTTATCCAAAAGCGCTGTAAAAGACCTCTTTATTTTATTTTTTAAATGTTTTTTTACAGCACTTTTCCAAAAAGCGCTCTAATAGGTTCTTTAATTATGTGAAAGCGCATGTCTTTTACAGCGCTTGTAAAAAAAACGTTTTAAAAGCTATGTAACATAAGGTGGGAGCGCTATATTTTACAGCGTTCACTACGCCAAAAATGACATTTAACAGCGCCCCTTTTACAGCGCTTGCTAAACACAAGCGCTGTTGTAAATAATTTTAAAAATAACGGAGCCTTTTACATCACTCTTTTGACAAGCGCTGTTGGAGGGTCATATAACGTTTGCGCATAACGTTATAAGGCTTTTACAGCGCTTTCCATAAAAGCGCTGTAAAATGAAGCGCTTTTGCGTATTATTTTACAGTGTTTTATTCACAAGCGCTTTAAAATACATGCTTAGATGAGTCAAGATTCTTGCTTTTCGATTTTAAAAGGGTGGGATACAAAGACGAGCCTTTTATTTTAGTGTCGCAAGCTCAACAAGTGTTTTATGTCACTGATCCTTCTAATGATAAATGGTCTGTTGTCCTATCGACCAATAAAATAAGTGACGATAACAATAATGATGAAGATGTTGGTAATGATCTTTTACTTGCAACATCACAACAACCACATGAAATTGATTCAACTGATGATGGTTTATATCTTAGAGATGATCATGATGAGGGAATTTGAATTAATCCATCGTTTCATATTGTAAATGGACAAATAAATGTGAATCCCACCAGGAAAAGAAGAAGGGCATCTTAATGTACATGTTTAATTGTTTTATATAAGCCATACATGTAATCTGAATTATTGTGATAAATATGCATGTAATCTAAATTATTGTGATAAATATACATGTTATTTGAATTGAATGTTTTATACTAATATGGCAGAATAGCAATAGATTTCATATCAGAAGCTTTTGGAATCAATCCATACATACCAGCATATTTGGATCCTAGTTATAACATCTCACAATTTGCTACTGGTGTCTCTTTTGTTTCTGCTGCTACTGGTTATGATAATGTCACTTATATAATGTAAATTAAGTGTCATCAAAAGGAACATATTGCATAATCGACTTTAACAAAATATCTGAGTTACTGGGACAATTCAAGTCGATTGGCAAATCGATTGGAATAAATGTCTGAGTTACAGTCATCGAATATTGAACTCAAATAAACCAAACACAAAAATAACATACTGAGGCCTTTTACAGCGCTTATTTTAAAAAGCGTTGTAAAATACCCTTTTACAAATAAAATAAAGAGACATTTTACAGCACTTACTTTAAAAAGCACTGTAAAAGACTCTTTTAAAAATAAAATAAAGAGACATTTTACAACGCTTATTTGAAAAAGGGCTGTAAAAGACTTTAAAAATAATATTCATCAGACACCTAACAGGACTTTCTCTAACAGGATTTTCTTCAAACACCTTGTACGCATCATGCACTACGACAAAAATAGCATTTTACAGCGATTTTTCAAAAAAAAAAAGCGTTGTGGAATCGAGCGCTGTAAAAAATACAACAGCTCTTATAAAAAAGCGCTATAAATCATATAAATCTAACGTGCGCTTGTTATGCATATTTTACAGCGCTTTTTAAAACAAGTGCTATAAAATGTGCGTATAAAATTCGTATACTAGGTGTGGATTTTACAGCGCTTTTTAAAATAAGCGTTGTAAAAGGCATACCCATAAATTCATATTTTGGTGTACCTTTTCCAACGCTTTTTGTTAAAAGCGTTGTAAAAGGCATACCCATAAATTCATATTTTGGTGTACCTTTTACAGCGCTTTTTACAAAAAGCGCTGTAAAAGGCATACCCATAAATTCATATTTTGGTGTACCTTTTACAGCGCTTTTTGTAAAAAGCGCTGTAAAAGACATACTCATAATTCATATTTTGGTGTACCTTTTACGGCGCTTTTAAAAAAAAAAAAACGCTGTATAATGTGTATTTTTTTTTAATGTAGTACCTAATTTTTGTCCAATTAATTTAAAATTATTTTAATAATAATAATTTTTACAATCATTTTCAAAAATACTATTATTTTATATTCAGATTTAAGTATATATTAAAAATAAAATAATATAAAAAGGAAAAAGAAATAAAATATTTTTTAATTGATCTGCAACCATTGTTGGGCACACGTTTCCTTCAGTTCACACGTCTTCAACGTTCCTTAGGTTTTCTTCAATAAGTTTCCTTTCAAACCAGCATCACTCAAAAAAACAATTGCTCAGAAAACAACTTGCAAAGACCAATCCTTTATCTTCTATACCTTGTGAAGATCCCTGTTGCAAACATGTTATAAACCGGTTTCTTTGATTATTTTTTTTAGCTTAATAAAGAAATGTAATACACTCAATGTAAAGTTAACAGGCTTCTTTTTTTCGCTTAGTACCTTGCTTAAATTTTATTACAAAAACAATGTAAAATCCAATGAATTTTTGTTGAGTAACAATGCAAAATCCAGAACATGTATTTGTACAATGAATAAAAACATTAGCCGTTTCTCCTATAAATTGAGGCAAACAGAACTGAGAGAAGGAGAGAAATTTTCTAAAAATCAGAAAACGAGAGAAAGGTAAAAGATAGAGTTGTTCTTAGAGAAACAAATCTTACCCATAACAAACCCAGATCTATCAAACCCAAATCCAGCAAACAGATCCATCAAACCCATTCAGCAAACTCAGATCCACCAAACTCATATCCATAGCTAAAGGATATTCAAACCCATTTTAAGATCAAAGAGACAACCGTACACCATCTTCACCCGCATGGGAAAGGTATTTCATTCATCCTTTTCCTGGTTTGCGTTTGAAATTTTGCGTTTTGGAATGGGAGGGTGAGGTTTGCTCTGTTTGTTCGTCTGTTTCCTGACTTGTTTAGGCATAAGTAGCGCTTTCATTTTATTAAGGGTTAGGGTATGATTTTCATTAAATTATTATTATTTATGTTTAATATAATTAATTATGTTTATTATAAAAATTATGAATACAATTAACTAATAATAAAGGTCATTTATTTTACCTTATAACAATTTCTTTCACTTATTTACAAAATATATTAAAAGAGGATTACATTTATAATTAATATAAATTTTTTATTCATTTAATAGATTAAGTTAAAGTCTATATATATATATATATATATATATATATATATATATTTTATTTTTGCTATTTTATTCTCGTGGTTATAACTAATTCTATTTTTAAAAAAAAAATCATTTAAACTTGTTTAGTATTTAGTATCATTTTTTAAATAATAAAATAAAATAATAATAAATATTTCATTAAAAATTAACTAGATGTGACATCTTTTTAATCTTTGAGTTATTAGAACATAAATTGAGACAATTTGATTGTTCTAAATCTCATATTCACAAAATAAATTAATACAATAAAAATCATAAACAAGTTAATCATAAAAATTATTTATATTTTAATCCCAGAGTTACATAATATATATTAAACTATTTTGTTAGTTTTGAAACTTAATTTAAAAATAAAAATAAAAATAATCTTAAGAGGATTAAATTAGATGTGACATCTTTTTACTCCTTGAATTTTGAGACACGAGTTGTACTATTCGATCGTCTTAAAATTCATATTTTAAGATAATTATTCAAATCGAGCAAGTCCATTTCTTTATGTTTGTCAAAATTAATTTTTTTTAAATGACGAAAATACAATTTATTTAAAAGTAATCAACACATCAACATTTTCTACCAAGAACTACGTAGCTTTGATTTCTCCATCGCACCGGGAGATACGTAGGAGCAAGATCACACTCTTATCAAGCATAATAATAAAAACTTTTTTTTTACTCTTTTTAACATGTTTTTATTTCAAGAAAATCATATTTATAAAAAATAATTTTATATCCATATTTAATAATAAAGAAAAACAAATATAGTTAAGTTGATAAAATTTTGCACAATTAATTATAGGTAACTGTTTTTTAGCGAATGTCGTAGGGTGCTAATACCTTCGTTACGCATAATCAACTCCCGAATTCAAAATTTGGTATCAAAGACCATTTTTTTAATTTTTATTTATATTTTAAGGGTTTCCCAATATTTTCGCGATTTAAAATAAATTTTGGTGGCGACTCCATTGAATTCGAGAAAAACTCGAAATTTTAGGCCGCAACATTTAAAGCCCTATATATATATTTGAAAAGCGCTTTTTAGCTTTTTATGACATTTTTTTTATAAAGCGTTGTCTTTTATCTTTTTATCCAAAATCATTTTGAACCAGTTCACACAACACAACACAACTAGAATCAGTAATTTACAACATGATACATATATATTACCCTGTAACAGTAATTTACAATAAGCAGTTCACACAATATGATACATATATATTACCCTGTAACACAATAATTTACAACATAAGTAACTACATATACATTGAACCTAATTTACAACATATTCATATGCATGTTTATATATTGTCCTATGATCATATACATATAATAACTAAAAAAATATACAAAATATGCACCATATAATATTCAGATCCCTCGCCCAGCAGCATGCTATTTCCCAGAAAATCAAATAATTTTCATTTCAAGCACATACTCACACCATTCTTCCTTTAATTCCATCAGATCTTGCTCAGAATATGATGGACTGGAATTGTCAAAGTACTGCAATATAAAAATTGAACATATTATATTAAGTTAGTATCAAATATATAGATAATTTATATATGAAAATTATATAGTCAAAATACCGCACCGTTTCTAGAATAATAGTTTTATTCTTGTCAACAATCTCCTTCATGAATCTCAATACGTAGTACCCACAGTCGATGTTGTTTGTTTGATGAGGGTACTTTATTGGGATCCATGTAATGTTATTAGACTTTTGCTTCGACACTGTAGCACATCTTTGAGCTCGAAAAACTTTTGATGCACTATCGAATGAATAAATGTGATTATTTTAGCATGAACAAACACTTATTTATATATATGTGTAACAAAAATAAATGAATATTACTTACGTGTCGAAGATAGTCTTTATTTCGAAGTGCTTGTTGTAATTGCCATGCACGAGATCCAAATAGTATATAACTTCAGAGACCGCATTGATTGCAAATAGCACCCACTGAGCCCTACAACAACAAAAAATTGGTTAAGCAATTTTGTTTATACACAACTAAATTAAATTCTCATCAATTAAAAAAGATAAAATTACGTACCTTGAATTATATGGTGCGAAGAACAATTTATCCTTTTCTATATTTCCTAATAACATATCAACAATGTATTTCTTTACATTTTCTGGATCGAGTTTGCACATCGACATCTTATGCGGAGACAAGAATGAGTATTTATTTGACAATTTCCTCGTGCACACGACCTTCTCATACAATAACCTTCAATGAAAATTTTAAACTAGATTAATTACCAATACATTTAATTAATTACCAATAAATGCAATTAAAAATAATTTTTACCTTATGTACAAGCTCATTACAGTAGCACTGAGCTCCTTATGTTCGAGAAGTTCGTATATGTGCTCCTTTTCGAGAAATTCCTCATAATCATCTCCGAATATATCTTTATTCATGGGCACGATGCGCGAATCGTCGCTGCTGCCCATGTTCTTTTTTACTTGGATGTCAAGACACACCTCGTATTTACCAAGGCATGGCTGACTTATTTTAGGAGCAGCAGCAGCTGCGACCGATTTTTTTCGATCCAGTTTTTTTCTTGCTGCAAGTTTGGCAGCTTTATTACTCGACAGCCTTTGTGATTTGGCAGCTCTATTAACCTCCAGTTTTTGAGGTTTTCTGCCTTTTATTGGTTGTACGGTTGGTTTATTTATTTGGATCTACAAAAATGAGGTAAAATGTTAGTTTATTGAATCTGAAAAAATGACAAACCTTATGCAATAAATGTGACAAACCTTTTCGGGAGATGTAACTGATTCATTTCTGGGAATCTTTTTATCGAGGGCAACAAGGTTTGTGGGCCATGCCACGTAACTACCAATAGCGTTGCTCAATAAATGCATATCTCCATCGTTGTCCGGTATGGGCAACGGTGCAATTGGCTCGAAAGCAACAATAGGCGATACTTTGACATGGCCCACAGGGATCGGAGTATTGTGCAATACTTCTCCCGAAGTATTGTACAATTTTCCTTTTCCCACCTTCCGATGAGTAGGCGAGGACAAGTATAGGACACATGAAGTGACACCCTAAATCAATAGTTAAAACATAAGTACTGTTAATATATAATATTGTTTAATACATAAGTAATTACATAAACAAGTAAGTAATTAATTACCTCGGGAATACTTTTCAAACCGACGTTGCAACTCGCGGTTTCACTCTCCATTTGTATTTCACGTTGGAGCTGATCCGGAAGTTGCTTGTCTTTATTCGTATTCACCAAGAGTGCCACTTGCTCTGATAGGATTCTAAGCTTCTCTAATACTTCCTCGTTGGAATGTTTTTGGCGCTTCTCTTGAGGAAAAAAGCTTTTGGGAGTTACGCCAAATCCTTTCCCCCTAACTCGACCGGAATACTCAAGAACATTAAAAACATTACCCAAAATGTCCCTACAACTACCCTTGTTGCCCTCTTCATTTTCAGAACTTTGTTCGATGGTCTCCTAAAATACATGTAACATTAAAAAGATAAGTTCAATAACATTTTTAAAATACAATATTAAAAAGTATTCAAGTGATAAATACAATATTAAAAAATATTAAAGTGATTATATACTTACACAAAGTTCTACTATTTTTTTTTTGACATTTTCATTATCAAACACCCCGTCTTTATTTACACGAGCTTCCTTCCACAATATATGACGACCCAATGGTTGATCGGATTGGGTGTCTTGTTGCTATTCGTTAAGATCATAAACAAAATAATACAAATTAGTTACACACTATAGTTTATAATACAAATTCATCATTATATAAAAGTGATGTTTAATTACTTACAAGTCTTTGCTCTAGACGTGTATATCCCATACGTGATTTTTTGTATGCGTGCGTCGGATTGCTTGCCCTTTCGCGATTTGCCTTACTAATATTCTATATAAAAAAAATAGCAATTGTGTAAAAATTTAAAATACGCTACGAATATGAATAATAAAACACACAAATGCTAATAAATTAATCACTTACGACAAACGCGGGGTCAGAACATTGGGAAACAAATGCTTTCCATTCATCGTTTGATATATAATGTTGATATATTTTTGGAGGTTCAGCAGTTGTGTTTCCTTCTCTATTTTTTAGATAGAAATTTGAGAGATGAGATCAAAATCCCCGATGGATTTTCCCAGCAACTCTCAAAACGTAACTCTTTCGTCCCTCCTCAAGAACAAAAGTCGTCTGCAATAAAAAAATTATAAGTAATGTATTTCAATGAAAAAAAATTATAAATGACAAAAGAGTGGATCAAAAAATTTACTTGAATGTCATTCCATATTATATCTTTGGCATCCTTCAACGCCTTATCTCTCCAATCGTCAATCGTAATTGGGATATTTTGACGAACAACAGCCCCAATATAGCTTACAAATATAGAGTTGTTGGGATCAATTGGCTGACCACTTTCATTCCAGCCAACCTAATAAACTCATATAATAAGTACATGCTATTAAAAAAAGCTAAAACTATACACAACAAACAGAGTATAGTATAGTATAACCTCAAACTTGGAGCCGTTGCTTCTTGCTTTAATCATGTTTTGCATTATAGTTGCACCACGTTTGACTTCATTTTCATAAGTCTTAGTGGTGCCAACTTCTTCATTTTGACATTCTAAATCTTTGTTTGTATCCATTTAACTACAACAAGTTCAACATGCAGTTTAGTATAACATCAACAAGCTCAACATGCATTATTTTAATTTGTACTATCTTCACATATAGGACATGCACACTGACCTTTAATGCTATATCCTGATAAATTATCATATGCTGGAAAATCATTAATTGTGCCGAACAACATAGCCCTCAAATTGAAACATTCTTTCTTATACCCATCATAAACTTCCACACCTGTCTCCCACATACATTTTAAATCTTCGATTAGAGGAGTCAAGTATACGTCGATATCATTCCCCGGTTGTTTGGGTCCAGAAATTAACAGAGACAACATCATAAACTTACGCTTCATACATAACCATGGAGGTAGGTTATATATTACCAAAATCACTGGCCACGTGTTGTGTGAGATGCTTTGAAGACCATGAGGATTCATTCCATCAGTAGAAAGTGCAAGTCTTAGATTTCTTGACTCTATCCCGAATTCAAGATACTCGTGATGAATTTTTGCCCATTGTGGGGAATCTGCAGGGTGTCGAAACATTCCATCTCTAATTCTTTTATCTGCATGCCATGTCAAGTGTTTTGAATCTTCTTCACTGCGATACATGCGCCTAAATCTTGGTATTATAGGACACGCATGAATCCTTTCGTAACTCATGCCAATAGAACACAAAATCCATTTAGCCTCGTAGGTTCGACTGAGAAGTTCATTATCATATGACAACATATCTTTTATGAGTGTTAATAATTCTGTAAAGCTTTAATCAGACCATCCATTACTCGCTTTTAAGTTGTACAACTTTAATATCGTCGACAGTCTTGTGAATTTAGTACAACCATTATATAATTCTTTCTCTACATCACTCAACAAACTTTCAAACATTTTAGGACAATCTCGAAGATCTTCTTCAACTGCTTTTGCAATCTCATCAACTCGTTCCAGCTCATATGTATCTGTATCGAAGTCAGTTGAAGCATATGTCGAACTATTCTCAAAATTAATGTTTCCTTTTTTTTCTCACCATGTCTTATCCAACATGTGTAGCTTTGATCAATTCCATTACATACTAGATGTCCTTCTAATTCATCTTCTCTAACACGTTTTCCAAAACAACATTTTAAACAAGGACAAACTACACTATTTCGATCTTTTGCATTCTTCACTGCAAATTCAACAAACTCCATTACTCCAATTTCATACTCTTTTGACAATCAATTGGCTGACATCCATTTCCAATCCATATTATACCACCTATATAAAGGCAGTTACAAAAATAATAGCTTTCAAAACATATCAACAAGTTTCAAAAAGAAACCAATATCAACTAACAATTTCAAAACAGAACAGATCATGTGGTATGAGCTTTTTTACAATTTTTGACAATTTCAAAACATAACAGATCATGTGGTATATATGTGCAGAAGAGATTTAACATACATATATATATATATATATATATATATATATATATATATATATATATATATATATATAACAATTTTTAGTTTCCAATTATTAAAAAAACTGAAGATTTTTTGACAAAAACAAATTAAAAAATACCTGAGACAACGTAGATGGCCGCACAGTACGTAGAGGATTTTAGGGTTCCCAAAGTATATAATTATTTGAAAGATGTAGAGGATATGAGGGTTTCCAACGTATATAATTATTTGAAAGATGTATTTTACAACGCTTGTGAAAAAAAGCGCTGTAATAGGTAGTTAAATTCAATGAAAGCGCATGTATTTTACAGCGCTTGTGAAAAAAGCGTTGTATTAGGTAGTTAAATTGATTGCAAGCGCGTGTATTTTACAGCGCTTGTTAAAAAAGCGCTGTAATAGGTAGTTAAAGTATTTGAAAGCGCATGTATTTTACAGCGCTTGTGAAAAAAGTGTTGTAAAATAATACGCGAAAGCACCTCATTTTACAACGCTTTTTTAACAAGCGCTGTAAAAGCCTTATAACGTTATGCGCAAACGTTATATGACCTACAACAATGCTTCTTTTACAACGCTTGTCATCAAAAGCATTGTAAAAGGCTCTAGTGTTTTTAAAATATATTTACAACAACACTTGTGTTTAGCAAGCGCTGTAAAAGGAGCGTTGTTAAATGTCATTTTTGGCGTAGTGATGGAATCCCCAAAAACACATTATTAACAAACACATCAGACTCAAACCCATTTTTCGCAACATGGCAATGAACCTGAAGACCAAGTTTCGATTTAAGAAGGAAAGGAAATGTAAAGATATAAAAAGGGTGCTGAGGTGGAGATTGAATTGTGAAAGAGTAAGCTTTGATGTTTGTGAAGAAGATGCATAAAATGAGAAGAGTTTGGTGAAGAGGAAGAGATTTTGGTGGTGACCAGTTACTACAATGTGTGTTTTGCATGTTGAGCTTGTTTAAAAATAACATAGCAAAACACAAAAATAACATAACAAAACACAAAAATAACATAACAAAACAATAAGGCCTTTTACAGCGCTCATTTAAAAAAGCGTTGTAAAAGGCTTTAAAAAAAACATTCATATAACATAATAAAACAAGGAGGTCTAATACAACGCTAGTTCAAATAAGCGCTGTAAAAGACTCTTTTAAAAATAAAATAAAGAGACATTTTACAGCGCTTATTTGAACAAGCGCAGTAAAAGGCTTTAAAAAAACATTATATAACATAATAAAACAAGGAGGCCTTTTACAACGCTTATTGGGAAAACGTTGTAAAAGAGTCTTTTAAAAAATTAAATAAGGACGCCTTTTAGAGCGCTTTTCAAACAAGCACTGTAAAAGGCTTAGGCCTTTTAGAGCGCTTTTTGAAAAAGCGCTGTAAAAGGGTTATAAAAAAGCGCTGTTAAAGGGTTTTATATTTAACAGTAACCACTTCAGTTTCCTCTTCATTACGTAAACTTCACTATCATCTCAACCTTCATCGTTCTTCTCTTATTTTGCAAACCCTATAATCCCGTCCATTATGAACCTTATTTCCACGATCATCTCCTTCATTTCGAACCTTATTTCCATCCAAGATCATCTCTCCCATTCCACACAATATATTTTCATTGAAATGTGTAACCCTCATTACATATTTCTTCAAACCGTATTTCTGTGAACCATATTTCTGTGAACTTTCTGCGTTCCCTCTTTTATTCACATTTCATCTTTCTTCGAACCATTATTCAAGTATTGATGTTATTAATTTTTTGTAATCATTAAAATGCATGTTGAACTTGTTTAAGATATACTGATACATGTTGAGCTTGTTTATAATAATGCATGATGCATGTTGAGCTTGTTGATGTTATACTAAACTGCATGTTAAACTTGTTGTAGTTAAATGGATACAAACAAAGATGTAGAATGTCAAAATAAAGAAGTTGGTGCCACTAAGACTTATGAAAATGAAGTAAAACGTGGTGCAACTATAATGCAAAAAGTGATTAAAGCAAGGAGCAATGGCACCAAGTTTGAGGTTATACTATACTATACTCTGTTTGCTGTGTATTTTTTTATCTTTTTTTTTAAAAGCATGTACTTACTATATGAGTTTATTAGGTGGGCTGGAATGAGAGTGGTCAGCCAATTGAACCCAATAGCTCTACATTTGTAAGCTATATTAGGGCTATTGTTCGTCAAAATATCCCAATTACGATTGACGATTGGAGAGATAAAGCATTTAAGGATGCCAAAGATATAATATGGAATGACATTTAATTGCATTAATTGTAATGAGCTTGTACATAAGGTAAAAAATACTTTTAATTGCATTTATTGGTAATTAATTAAATGTATTGGTAATTAATCTAGTTTAAAATTTTCATTGAAGGTTTTTGTATGAGAAGGTCGTGTGCACGAGGAGATTGTCAAATAAATACTCATTTTTGTTGTTGTAGGGCACATTGGGTGCTATTTGCAATCAATGTGGTCTTTGAAGTTAGGGATGGCAATGGGTAGGGTTTGGGTAGGGTACTATAGTACCCGTACCCATACCCGCAGTTAAAAAAAATACCCATACCCGTGCCCATACCCTCTTGGGTATCAACTTTAATACCCGTACCATTACCCTCTGGGTACCTAAGTGCCCATACCCGTACCCATTACCCATACTTTAACTAAAATAAATCGATGAATAAATATTATTTTGTGATTAAATTTAAAAAGATAAATACCACCTGTAGTCCCTTAACTTAATTTCAGTTAATGTTTTAGTCCTTTATCTTTTTTTTTCCTGATTTTGTCCTTTATTTTAATTTTAAGTGATAATTTAATCTTTTTTTGTTTTAACATGTTAACAATGTTATCCTTTTTTTACAAAAATTCATCAAAATTTTCAAACAAAACTCATAAATTTAGTTATATTCTTTAATATAAAATAAACTTTATCAAATTTGTAACTCAAATCTTCAAATAAACTTATATTTGTCATTCTTTATTTGATGTTGTTAGAGATAAAAATATGAGTTTATTTAAAGATTTAAGTTATAAATTTGATGAAATAACATTATATTGAGGATGATAATTAATTTTATGTGTTTTGTTTGAAATTTTTGATGAATTTTTTGAAATTTTGTATAAAATAAGGATAAAATTGTT
>JBBPBT010001178.1:8866254-8883577 GCA_037974875.1 Cicer bijugum
TAACTGAAATTAAGTTAAGGAACTATATGTGGTATTTACCCATTTAAAAATTATCCAAATATCATAAATTAAATTATAAAATTTTTTAAACCAAAATATTTTCTAACTCAAAATATTTCAAGTGAACACTCGTTACAATACATATTCAAATATCCATAATAATATTTTATGAAGTTGCAAGTCTTACGACAATATTATTTGAGATCCATAAAAATAATTTATAAGTTGCAAGTATAATTATAAAGACACAATTAATAAGATATAATTCTTAGTTATAAAGTCACAATTATTAACTATTAATCATAATCAAATTCTTAAAAAGTTTGCAAACGTTTATCTTTTGATTTGATTATAAATATTGTAATGGTTCAATGATATTAATAGATATTAAAACATAAAGGAAAATAATTAATTAAACTAAATATTAATATAATAAATAACTAAATAATATATTTATATAAGTGCGGGTGCGGGGCGGGTACTATAGTACCCGTACCCGTACCCATACCCACTTAATTTTGCGGGTAATTACCCGTCCCCGTGCCCATACCCATTATGCGGGTTTTTACCCTACCCATCGTTGGTTTTTTTTGCGGGTACCCACTGGGTCTGGGTCTAATTGCCATCCCTATTTGAAGTTATATACTATTTGGATCCCATGCATGGCAATTACAACAATCACTCCGAAATAAAGACTATGTTCGACACGTAAGTAATATTCATTTATTTCTTACATATATATATATATAATGTGTTTGTTCATGTTAAAATAATCATATTTATTCATTCGATAGTGCCTTAAAAGTTTTTCGAGCTCAAAGAGGTGTTACAGTGTCGAAGCAAAAGTCTAATAACATTACATGGATCCCAATAAAGTGCCCTTGTCAAACAAACAACATCGACTGTGGGTACTACGTACTGAGATTCATGAAGGAGATTGTTGACAAGAATAAAATTATTATCACAGAAACAATACGGTATTTTCATTATATTATTTTCTTGTATAAATTATCTATATATTTGATACTAACTTAATATAATATGTTCAATTTTTATATTGCAGTACTTTGACAATTCCAGTCCATCATATTCTGAGGAAAATCTAATGGAATTAAAGGAATAATGGTGTGAGTATGTGCTTGAAATGAAAATTATTTGATTTTCTGGGAAATAGCATGCTGCTGGGCAAGGGATCTGAATATTATATGGTAGCTAGTGCATATTATGTATATTCTTTTAGTTATTTTATCTATATGATCATAGGACAATATATGAACATGCATATGAATATGTAGTTAATTAGGATGTAAATTAGGTTCAATGTATATGTAGTTAATTAGGTTATATATATGTATCTGAATGTAGTTAAATAGGTTGTAAATTACAGTGTTACAGGGTTATATATATGTATCTGATTGTGTGAACTGCTTATTGTAAATTACAGTGTTATAGGGTTATATATATGTATCTGGTTGTGTTGTGTTGTGATTCTGGTTGTGTTGTGTGAACTGGATCAAAATAATTTTGGATAAAAAGATAAAAGACAACGCTTTCTAAAAAAAATGCCATAAAAAGCTAAAAAGCACTTTTCAAAAATTAATTTACAATGTTTAAAAAAAAAAATACACATTTTACGGCGCTTTTTTGAAAAAGCACTGTAAAATGTGCGTTGGGTGAACATTTTACAGTGCTTTTTTTAAAAAGCGCTGTAAAAGGCACACCAAATATATGAATTATGGGTCTGCATTTTATAGCGCTGTTTTATAAAAAACGTTGTAAAAGGCACACCAAATATATGAATTATGGGTCTACGCTGTAAAAGGCACACCCAGTATACGAATTTTATATGCACATTTTACAGCACTTGTTGAAATAAGCGTTGTAAAATGTGCATAATAATGCATATTATGTGCGCATTTTACAGCGCTTTTTTAAAAAAAGCGCTGTAAAATGTGCATAACAAGCGCACATTATATTTACATAATTTAAAGCACTTTTTTAAAAGCATATTTGTAGTTTTTACAGCGCTCGATTCCACAATATTTTTTTTTTAAAAAAGCGTTGTAAATTGATTAAAAAAAAAGCGTTGTAAATGGCTATTTTTGGCGTAGTGATTTGTGTTTAAAGCGCTGTAAAACATTATGTAATGGCGTTTTAGTTTAGAACGCTTTTAAAAAAACGCTATAAAAGCCTTGTAAATATTATGTACAAGTGCTATGTGATCCTATATAACTCTACAACAACATTTTTTCCACAGCGCTTGTTAAAAAAGCGTTGTTGTATCCTCCGTTATTTTTTAAAATATTATACAACAACACTTGTATTTAATAAGCGCCATAAAAAACGCGCTATAAAATGTAATTTTTGACATATTAGAACCTTCAACATATGGGTAAACTCTCCGGCCTATACGGATTTTCTCGAACAGGTGGTTCTTTCCAAATAGAAAATAGTAATTGAAAAATGTATAGAGTAGACCTTAG
The DNA here is from genome assembly GCA_037974875.1 of Cicer bijugum. Taxonomy (NCBI): domain Eukaryota; kingdom Viridiplantae; phylum Streptophyta; class Magnoliopsida; order Fabales; family Fabaceae; genus Cicer; species Cicer bijugum. The sequence goes on from JBBPBT010001178.1 coordinate 8,868,738, forward strand.
GTTTTTGAAACGTTCATTCTCAAAAATAATTTCTCAACAAGTAATTTAAAAAGTTATATGTAACACATAATTTAATAAACAAATATTAATATTATAGAGTTGAATTTATATTTTGATTTTGAATTTAGAACTTTGCAATTGTGTGAATTTTTTTGAGTTTTATTTACAAATAAAACAAAAACCTGACTAACCATGTCTCATGTGAGTGTTCCCTCCAATTTTAAATATATAAATTTTCTTTATTTTTAATTTAATATAAAATTTAGTTCAAATATATCATTTTTTTTTACTTTTGATTAAATACATTTTTTTTTTATTAACATTTATTTTTTTATTTGTTTTAATCAACCAAAATCAATAATAAATTATTATGTTAATATTTTTTCTCTATCCCGTTCCATCACTATATTTAAGCAAAAGAGAGTATTTAATATTAGTCACTAAAAATATTTTTAAAAAAGCATCCAATTTGAATTGCAGACATCAAAAGGAAACTTTTATCATCCAATATTTTTTTTCTTTATCTTTTTCTTAGTCCTATCTAGCTAGATCAAAGTTTGTGCTTTGCTGAGGAGTGTTAAAAAAGAAAAGGAAAAGTGGGTTCATACAATCACTATATAAATAGCCTTTGGTCTTATTAGTAGTCTTAGTACATGCACTCCAAACACATTGATACCTAAAACCATTTTATGCTTCCTATGTTATCTATTCTATACACCATGAACCTTGAAAATTGCCACCGTTTAAGTATTAGAAACAAAAGAACTTGGTCAAAATATGAGAGAATTGGCCGCGACCCTATTGTTTATGTCAATGAATTTGTGACTAGAATAAAGGTTTCAAGCTTGAAAACATTGTGGAGAAAAATTAAGAGGGGAAAGAAGAGAAGAATTTTGAAATCATCTTCACCTATTTTTTATATGATCGAAATTCTTACTTACAAAATTTTGATGATGGTTACTTGATCGAAGATCCTAATAATTTTTCACGGTCATTCTCAGCTCGAATTGCAGCACCGACTAAGAATTTTGAGGTAATTATGGAAGTTATGGATGAAGAAGAAATAATGGAGATAAATGATGAGAGTTAGCTAGCAACATGGTGTTATTTTGAGTTCTTTAATTTGGACTCAACTTTTTCCCTTTTTTTTCATGTGAATTACGATTTATGTATAATTGTATAAAAAATTAGTTATCTTATCATGTAAATTCATCTGGACTATTAGATTTAATTTGTAAAACTGATATTCTATTATATGATTTCATTTTTCCATTCTTATTAGTTTGTATATGCTTTTATCATTTTCCACCTTTAGATGAGGGGTGGAGTCTACCTTTCTCTTTTTTTTAGTTTTTTTTTCCTTTGAGAAATGGAGAGTGGTCTTTTGACCAATTAGTTTAAATGGTTAAATAAACTTTATGTTTTAATAGATATATAATATTTTGTATCAACAATTATAGTCTCTTCAATTTTAAATCATGTGCATTGTTTAAATTTTTTAATAATTTTGTGGATATATATAACATTCTAAAAAATTCTCTCACAAAATTTAGACTTTTTTAACCATAAATTAGTTAAATATAATTATTTTATATTTTTAGCACTTAAAAATTCATATTTAACTAATTTTTAATTAAAAATTCTAAACTTGTATAAGTGAAATTCTTATAAATCAGTAGTATTCGTATGTTATTTTAATTCTTATATTTCTAGCACTTAAAAATTCATATTTTATTCTCTTATTGATAATATATTTTAAGAAAAAAAGTCAAACACAAAAACTAATATTTGATGAAATCGAACATGACAAAAAGATTTCATGGCTTATTGTAATTCTAGATCTTTCGAAGAAGAATGATGCTCAATTACTAGAAACTAACGACAATTAAGCTTAACTGAATAACCTCTAGCATTACCTCAATTACAAACTAATTATTACTTTTAATTACGTGGTGAGTGTCTTTATACTTTTTGTAATACTTGAGTGGAACATTTGTGTTTTTAGGGTGATGTACAGTTTTAAGAAAATTATAATCATGTAAATTTATTTTAGATATATAGTTAATATATTTCTTGAGACATTTTTATGAATGTCAGATAAGAAAAGTATCAAACCACATTGTGTGTTTGTGTATATTCTATCTAAGATTGATGTTTCCAATATCTTTATAAAACTACGATTGATGTGTTTGTTTTATTTTAAAGGTTTTTTTACAAATTTGAACGATGCAGACATATTGTTTTTGCATTGTTTACATAAAACTTCATTTTTATATATGAGATGATAATTTTTTTGAGAGTCCATCCTTAGGTGATGTTAAGTGTGAGGATGAAAATTATCGTCTTCTACATAAAAGTATGTGATTGATGTGATGTCCCTTCTATGTTTACTTTTGATAAACCTTGAACAGTATGACCAACTTGCCAACTTTTGTCTTGTAGTACTTTTATAACAATTACTTTTTTAATAATTGTGAGATAACATTTTTTTATAAATATTTATCTTTGGTGTAGTATCTCAATTTTATCCGACCAATTACAAATTATTTTAAATAATAATAATAATAATAATATCTTTAATAACAATTTTTCCATTTATTTTTGTTAAGTAAAAAAAAATCGTTATTTTTAATATAAATTTTGATTCTATATTTACATGAGTTTCTATTAGGAATGGGCAAGGGTGCGCGACCCGCTTCGGGTGAAAAGGAAGTGGACGGGTTGGATCGACCCAATCAAATGTACGGATAACAAATTAGAGTTTAAGTGGGTTGACGCGGGCGGATTCGTGTCCAAGATTTCAAACTGTCGATGATCGATTGCCCCGTATAAAAATATATATTATTATTAATATTAATAATTAATCTTTTATTTATTGGGCTGAGTCACTTACCACTCCAAGCCCAACCCCAAATTCATTATCATTTTTCTTAACTCTAGCCAACATTTCACTTTCAACGGTCGTCCACTTTCACAACCTCCTCTCATCAGTTTTTCTCTCAGTTCGACTTCAATCGTTCACACTTCTCTCTCTCTCCCACTCTCAGAGTCTCCACTATCATCTTCAACGATTCACTCGTGGCTCTTTGTCGCTCAACCCTAAAAGGAGCAACCAGCAGTAGCGTGAAATGAAAGATACTCATTCAGGTTTTTTATCACTTATCTTTTTTATTAAAACTATATGATTTCGCGTTTTAAACTATATGAGTCTTGGTTAAGTTGTTGTGTTAATAAATTTTAACTTTTTTTTTGCATGTCATTTTTTTGGTAGGGTTTGACTAACAATATTTTTGCTTTTATTTTATATGCTTATTTGATTTAGATTGTTGTCAAAATACTCAAAGTAGACTTATGCATTTTCCAGATTTAGAGGTGATACACAATCATAATACATTTATTGTATTTTTTTATTTATTGATTTTTACTTATGACTAACTTTTTTTTTATTTCATTATGTTTGTTTAATGTTTTCCATGGATTTGTCTCTATGTTTTCCATATATTTCTGTGTGTTTCACATATTTGAGAGGTAAAATTAAATCTTAATATATTCATTATTATTATTTTTTAGATTTACCAATTTTTATTGGAATGACTAACTTCTTTCTTCTTTTTATTTCATTAATTTTCTTTCCTTATTGATTTTATATTATATATTTTTGTGTGCTTTTTATATGTTAATGAGTGTGATTGTTTTGCAGATTTACGACCTTATAAGTCTTATTAAAAGAAAATAAAGGTACTCCATTTTTTTTTTCCATTTTTAGCCTTATTTCTTTGATGTTTTGCTGGCATTTGACTGATGTTGTTTTATAGTCATCCATTGAATTTGAAAGAGAATAGAGAATAGTAAAATAGCTATATTATGTTTGTTGCATAGTTATTTTGTACTCTAATTAGTATTACCAATAATTTTTTTTTTCAATTTTTTAGATTGGTCAGCAACGATGACAATGGTGGACATTGATATTATTTGTCCTGATTTTTTATAAGGATATTGGACATTTAGTTTAAGATCTTTAGATTTTATAAACATGAATGTATAATGTATAATGTATAATTTATATTAAGTTTATATTTTAATGGTTAGAATTATAAATATGGTTGTATTTCAATTATAAATTGGTGGAGTATATATCAATGTTGAGATTTATAAACATGTTTGAAAATTGGTTAAGTATATATCAATGGTGCTTTAATGGTTATTTTTATCTATAACATCTAAAAATTAGAGCTCTAGAATGTTCATTATATAAAGAAATTGAGAAAAAAAAATTGCTCAATTTAAAACAAAAAAATTAAAATAGTTAAATAAATAAAATAATAAAAAATAAATAAATAAAAACTGATGAAATGAATTTTTAATTAAAAAGTGACCAGAAAATAAATAGGAAAAAAATAAATTGGCAAAAAAAAAAAAACTGTTATTGAGCCAAAAAGAGAGCATTTAGTATTAGTCACTAAAAATCTTTTAAAAGAATCATTTAAGGTCCAATTTGAATTGCAGACATCAAAAGGAAACTTTTATTATCCAATCTTTTTTTCTTTATCTTTTTTTTTTAGTCCTATCTAGCTAGATCAAAGTTTATGCTTTGCTGAGGTGGTGCTGAGGAGTGTTGAAAAAGTAAAGGAAAGTGGGTTCATACAATCACTATATAAATAGCCTTTGGTCTTATTAGTAGTCTTAGTACTTGCACTCCAAACACAATTGATACCTAAAACCATTTTATGCTTCCTATGTTATCTATTCTATACACCATGAACCTTGAAAATTGCCACCGTTTATGTATTAGAAACAAAAGAACTTGGTCAAAATATGAGAGAATTGGCCACGACCCTATTGTTTATGTCAATGAATTTGTGACTAGAATTAAGGTTTCAAGCTTGAAAATATTGTGGAGAAAAATTAAAAGGGGAAAGAAGAGAAGAATTTTGAAATCATCTTCACCTATTTTTTTATATGATCGAAATTCTTACTTACAAAACTTTGATGATGGTTACTTGATCGAAGATCCTGATAATTTTTCGCGGTCATTCTCAGCTCGATTTGCAGCACCGACTAAGAATTTTGAGGTAATTATGGAAGTGATGGATGAAGAAGAAATAGTGGAGATAAATGATGAGAGTTAGCTAGCAACGTGATATTATTTTGAGTTCTTTAATTTGGACTCAACTTTTTCTCTTTTATTCATGTGAATTACGATTTGTATAATTGTATAAGAAGTTAGTTATCTTATCATGTAAATCCATCTCGACTATTAGCTTAAATTTGTAAAATTGATATTCTATTATATTTCATTTCTCCGTTCTTAGTTTGTATATGCTTTTGTCATTTTTCACCTTTAGATGAGGTGTGGGGTCTTCATTTTTCTTTTTTTTAATTTCCTTTTTTTCTTCCTTTGAGAAATGGATAGGGCTCTTTTGACTAATTAGTTTAAATGGTTAAATAATTCTTTTTTCCTATAAATATATCATATTTTGACTCAATAAATTTAGTCTCTATCTTTAAATCAATTCATATGTATGTTCAAATTTTTAAATATTTTTATACATATTTATAACATTCTAAAAATCTCTCTCATAAAATTTAGACTTTTTGAACTATGAATTAATTAAATATAATTTTTTATATTTCTAATGCTTAAAAAAACATATTTAATTAATCTTTAGTTAAAAATTCTAAACTTGTATAAGGAAAATTCTTATAAATCAGTAGTCCCCATATGTAATTTTAATTTGTGTTATTAATTTATCCCTCAAAATCAGTAGTACCCCGTCAAAAATGACTTTGTTCCAAAGACTCAAAAACACCAAATGATGCATACTAAATTATAAGTCTTCTCCTCTTGTTTCTCTTTCCCTTAAGAATCCGTCTATATTGAAGAAAGTTGATAATAAGAGAATTGTGGGGTAAGAAGTTATAACCAATCCAACCATATATATACACAAAAATTTTAATGTGAATGAGTATCCAACATAGCATCGAAATAGAAAACACAATCATATTCTAATGGTTTGAGAAAACTTCTATGATGATAATGATGATGCAAAATTTTAATAAAGTTATAATCTTGTAAATTTATTTTAGATATATATAGTTAATATATTTCTTGAGACATTTCTATCTAAGATTGTTCAATTTTATTTTAAGATCCTAAAACATGTGGTTGAATTCTTCAGCTTGTGCATATTTTCTCAAACAAGTGGTTATTATAATTTTTCATACAAAGGTTGTATCTCTCTTAATAAATTAAAGATCATAATTGAAAATGTAATTTCTAAGAACTCAAAAATTATAATCTTCAAAATTGTAATTTGTAAGAACTCAAAAATTATAATCTTCAAAAATGTAATTTGTAAGAACTCAAAAATTATAATCTTCAAAAATGTAATTTGTAAAAACTCAAAAATTATATTGAAAGATGATTTTAAAGAACTTTGATAAAAAAAAATATAAATTTAATATGTATTGTTATAATTCTTTCAATATTTAAAATATATAAATTTTCATTTATCATTTTCTATAAAAATATTGTCTTAAAAAAATGAAAATAAAATCTTTTATTTTTACTCCTCTCCCCCTAAAATCTTTCTCTCTAGTCTCCTCTAAGCTCTCAAAAGACCCCAAAGTAAGTTTACAAGTCATGCCCCATGTGACTACGTAATATTACAGTCACTAAGAATCTTTAAAAAAAGTTTTTAAGATCCAATTTGAATTGCCGACATAAAAAAGCATTTTTATATTCTTATATTATCCATTGTTCTCCCCTTTTCTTTTTCTTATTCCTCTCTAATTTAAGTATGTGCTTTGCTGAGGTGGTGTTGAGAAATGTTAAAAAAGAGAAAAAGAAAATTGGGTTTGTGCCATCACTAAATAAATAAAAAGCTTTTAGGCTTTAGTCTTAGTGCATGTACTCCAAACACATTGGTTTCTTAAACTATTTTATGTTTCCTATGTTATCTACTCCATAGATCATGAACCTTGAAAATTGTCAACGTCTAAGGGCAATGTCTAGCATCCACATTTAAGTTAAATGCTGCGTGATGTATAAATAATTTTAATTTATTTAGATTTATTTATTCAACATACTCATATGATGAATTCATAACATAATATTTTCTCTCATTTCTGCTCCCCTAGATGAAAATACATATCTAAAAATAAAAGTTGATATCACTATTATTTACTATTAGAAAAGTTGAATTATCGACATAAATTAAAGATAGAAAAAATTAATTATTAAATTTGATGTCTTTAATAATTATATATAGATGAAACTTGAAATATATCTTGTCTATTTTTTATATTTAAAATTTTGGTCTTTATTAAATAAGTAATATTAAAGTTTAAAGATCTAATATTTTAATTCAGGAGTTCCGACGATTAATGATGTCCTAACTACATGATTATAACTAAGAAAAATAAAAATAATAATAGTTTATTGATGACTCACTATATATAAGTGTAATTTACACTTTATTGATTGAATTGAACAATTTTAATTTGCCACAAATATTTTTTGCAAATTTTCAATGTAAACTTGTAGGCAAACAAGTGTATTGGAATTCACGTTGTCTTAATCGACTAAATACATCTTCATATAAAATGGCAACATTAAGCATCTTGTAAGTTGAATTTCATCTAGTCGGACAATCTAAAACTAAATTCTTGGTGCAAGAGATTCGTAATTGTTTGGCAGTCTCCTCAAACTTTTCCGTCGTTTTAGGTGTTGCAGTCCAATATGCAACACTATCTCGAATCCTCTCCACTCCATCTTTCACAACTTCTAACCCATCTTTTACTATCAAATTAAGTATGTGCGCGCAACAACGCATGTGAAGTAAGGCTTCATCCTTTAACAATGTATTCAATTGCAACTTATCCTTAATTTTTTCAATCATTGCATCATTAGTGCAATAATTATCTAAAGTGATGGTGGACAATTTTGTATCAATATTCTAATCCATCAAACATTCAACCAATGCATTACAAAGTCTTTCACTCGTACGAGGGGCAAGAACATAAATAAACCTAATATAAGAAGATTCACATTCAATGACTAATATAAATAATATTCAATCAAACTAGTATTATAAGAAATTATAATTACCTCAAATTTTTACTTTGTAGATCCCAATATTCATCAATGTAATGAGCAGTGACAGTCATATACCTTTTTTTTATTTATTGCTCGCAGTCCACATGTCAGAAGTAATGACCACTCTTTGTGGGAGAGTTTCTAACAACTTCAAAATTGTGGTTTTCTCAACTTCATACACTTTGAATATCTCTTTTTTTATAATATTTTTACAAGGAACTTGAAATAATGATTGGAGAGAGGCTGAGTATCTCCTAAAACCAATATGCTCTGCTGTTGAAAGTGGATATTCATGCAAAATAATTGCATGTGCAAGCTCTTTCATGGCATTTTAGCATCATAAATTCCAGTCCCCAACTCCTTTTTACCTTGCAAGACATTAGTGGTAAGAAATGTTTGTCCGTTATTATGTCCCATGATAGACAAATGTGGAGTACATATTTTCATATGTCCGCGCAAGTGTGAGGTCCCGTCTCTTGCTCTCCCACCAAGCAATTTCCTGCAATAATTACATTTAACTTTTTCTTTTCCATCAACTTTGAACTTCGTAAAATGATCTCATACAATACTTTTAAGTCTATTGTTACGATCTTCGGGTATTTCATCTATCATATTATCATTTGTTTCATCGTGTGGTGTTTGCACGGTTTCATTTGGTATAGAAACATTAGCTAACGGATTACAACTTTCATTCATAGTTGGTTGATGTGAACTTTCTTCTAAAGTAAATTGACATGGTAGTGGTCGAGATAATGTGCCTTCAATTTCCATTTATAATATTCGGATCCAAAAAGGGCAAGCAGTAATTTGCACAGAACATTATGCTACCACATGGCATATTGAAAGCATATCTTCCATTGTAAGATCACATTTAGTCATTAAAGGATTCCTCAAAATCAAATATTTTTCTTATTAAAAAAAAGTCAAATAATTTGTTGAAATTACAATACTTAACAAAGATTTGCATACCTCATCCTGCACTTATTTTTTCCCAGTGTATGCATTATGTTCTGATCTGGAAGAGAAACAGAGACAATTTTTTATTATTTGATCCTAAATTGTCATGAGATCGAGTTGCATGTTTGGCTTCTCAACGGTGTTCTAAACAAGACAAGTTCAAGAGAAATGATATCTCTAATATGCAGAACGATTGACATATTTTCTATATTCTATGTTTTTTTTTGTATACAGGATCTGCTGTATCAGAATATCTTGGCCGAAGACCATGTAAAGAAGAAATTTTTTATATATGTAACATTTGAAGAAAATTTCCATGGTAGCATAATATTTTTTATACATTTATTTCATTAAATTATATCATTGTACTATTTAGCAAGAAAATATGCAGAAAAATATTCAGAATTCAACAAGAAAATAATATAAAAAAATATGCAAAAAAATCTCAAAACTAATAGACAAAAATGAAATCGAATTAGAAATTAAACAAAAAAAAATGCATCAAAATGTAGAAAATTTGAAAACGAACCTTAAAATTATAGCAGCAAACAGAATAAGAGGCGACACATCAAGGATGATGAAGACGGCGCACGGAGAGAAAGGAGGACGGTTGGGACAGAAAAAGTGAGGGTGGAGGTGGACGGTGGCAGCAAGCTAGGAAAAAAAAAAGATTGATAAAATTAGGGTTTTGTTATTATTTTAAGAAATATAATAGTATTTAAGTAATTCTATTTATGTCGGGTGGGTGCGGGTGCGGGGCGGATTTGATGAAACTCGCCCCCGCACCCGCCAGTAACTTTGAAAAACGGAGAAAATCTGCATCCACACCCGCATTCATTAAAAATGGTTTTTTCTATTAAATGCAGGGCGGATACGTGATAGTTCGAGTGGGTTTAGATTCAAATGTCCTGCCTAACTGTAAATAAATAAATGTAAAAGTTGAAATTTACATCACTGAGTAAATTAGACATGACCGTATCTATATATAAACACTCAGATATCTTTGAATTTGATTAGATATAATAATTACAATGGCTAATTGTTTAGAGTCACCTCATTTTTTACATTTATTTATTATTTAACCAATTTAAATTTATATTTATTTTCTCTTATAGATTATACCAATACTCGATATTTTTTAAGGATATTTACGAAAACAAAATTGCTATAAAGGATACTTAAGAATTTACTCGTGTAAAAACTATTATTCCAGCAATGTATATTTGTAGTTTATAAAATTCCACCACATCATATGCATAGCATAGGGTAGTAATCAGGTGTTTGAAGTAAAATAATTTGCTATATAAATTATTATATGCAAAAAACTAGAATATTAAAACACCAAAATATTTAAAATCATAATAGATCGTTATATACTAAAACACTTAAACATATCTTCTGGACAATATATTTAATGCAATTTCTTGTTTTTTTTCTTTGGTTTTACAATCAAACTTCATTAGCTTCGTTATATCTTCTGGACAATTGATTTAGCCATATTTATAACATTGTGTTTGTAGGAAGATTCACAATTTTAGACGAATTACAATCATATAAACCTTATGTTTTTAGAACGGTTCTTTTTTAAAAGTAATTTGAAAAGTTACATGTAATTTATAACACATAATTCAATTGACAAATATTAATATTATTAAATTGAATTTATATTTTGATTTTTAATTTAGAATTTCATAATTATATATAATTTTTCTTTTAATTTTATTTGTAGGTAAAAAAAATCATGTCTCATGGTAGTGCTCTCTCCAACCTTAAATATATCAGTTTTCTTTATTTTTAATCTGATGTAAAATATCGATAAAAAAAATATCTATATATACATTTTTACTTTTAATTAAATACATTAATTTTTTATTAATTTTTTTTAATCGACAAAAATCAATAATAAATTGTTATGTTAATATATTTTTTTCTTTACCCCGTTCCATCACTATATTTAAGCAAAAGAGAGTATTTAGTATTAGTCACTAAAAATCTTTTTAAAAAACATGTAAGGTCCAATTTGAATTGCAGACATCAAAAGGAAACTTTTATTATCCAATCTTTTTTTTTTAGTCCTATCTAGCTAGATCAAAGTTTATGCTTTGCTGAGGTGGTGCTGAGGAGTGTTGAAAAAGTAAAGGAAAAGTGGGTTCATACAATCACTATATAAATAGCCTTTGGTCTTATTAGTAGTCTTAGTACTTGCACTCCAAACACATTGATACCTAAAACCATTTTATGCTTCCTACGTTATCTATTCTATACACCATGAACCTTGAAAATTGCAACCGTTTAAGTATTAGAAACAAAAGAACTTGTTCAAAATATGAGAGAATTGGCCACGACCCTATTGTTTATGTCAATGAATTTGTGACTAGAATAAAGGTTTCAAGCTTGAAAACATTGTGGAGAAAATTCAACAGGGGAAAGAAGAGAAGAATTTTGAAATCATCTTCACCTATTTTTTTATATGATCGAAATTCTTATTTACAAAACTTTGATGAAGGTTCCTTGACTGAAGATCCTGATAATTTTTTACGGTCATTCTCAGCTCGATTTGCATCACCGTCTAAGAATTTTGAGGTAGTTATGGAAGTAATGGATGAAGAAGAAATAGTGGAGCTAAATGATGAGACTTAGCTAGCAACATGATGTTATTTTGAGTTCTTTAATTTGGACTCAACTTTTTCCCTTTTATTCATGTGAATTGTGATTTATGTATAATTGTATAAAAAGTTAGTTATTTTATCATGTAAATCAATCTAGACTATTACATTAAATTTGTAAAATTGATATTCTATTATATGATCTCATTTCTCCATTCTTATTTTGTATATGCTTTTATCATTTTTCACCTTTAGATGAGGTGTGAGGTCTTCATTTCTCTTTTTTTTAATTTCTTTTTTTTTTGTTCCTTTGAGAAATGGATAGGGGTCTTTTGACTAATTAGTTTAAATGGTTAAATAATTTTTTTTCTATAAATATATCATATTTTTATTCAATAATTTTAATCTTTATCTTTAAATCAATTCATATGTATGTTTAAATTTTTAAATAATTTTATACATATTTATAACATTCTAAAAATCTAAAATTTAGACTTTTTTAACCATGACTTAATTAAATATAATTTTTTTAATATATTTTTAACGCTTAAAAATTTATATTTAATTAATTTTTATTTGTTGGATAAGGAAAATTCTTATAAATCAGTAGTACCCATATGTAATTTTAATTTGTGTTATTAATTAATCCTTCAAAATCAGTAGTACCCCATCAAAAAAGACTTTGTTCCGAAGACCCAAAAACACCAAATGATGCATACTAAATTATAATAGGAGAATTGCATATATATACACAAAAATTTAGATGTGAATGAGCATAAAAAAGATAAGTGATTGCAGAATTGCATAGCATTGAACTAGAAAACACAATCAAATTCTAATGGTTTAATTTGAGATGACTTCAATGATGATAATGATGATGATGCTTCTTAAATTTTTTTGTTATGTATCATTTATTCGACTTTTGTTTTCCTTCTCACGTTTGGTTGTATGTACCCCTTGATAAATTATTTGATATATTTTTTTCATTATTTAATTTGTGATTTTCAATTTTATTTTGTTTATTACTTTTTAATTATTATTTTTTAAATAATTTAATTAAAAGAAGAAGAAACTTCTAATTATTATTTAATAGCCATTGAAAATTTTTAATTATTTTTTATTTGTTTCTTATATATTAAAACATTGAAAACTATTTATTGATACGCAAATCACTTAGAAAATCGCTTTGAAAATCATTTTTTATATAAATCATTTCCACAATCCAAACCCCTTGGAGAGTCCTCATAATTATCCTATTTTTGAAGGGTTTTTTAATCGTTTTTTAGGGGTTTCGTACTTGAGAAATTAAGATTTTTTTGTAGTAAATGTTTTCTGAAATGAGTTGGTAATTAGTTTACGTGGTGAGTGTCTTTAACACTTTTTGTAACACTTGAGTGTGGAATACTTGAATTTGTAGGGTGATGCACAATTTTAATAAAGTTATAATCTTGTAAATTTATTTTAGGTATATATAGTTAATATATTTCTTGAGACATTTTTATGAATGTCGATAAGAAAAGTGTCAAACCACATGTGTGTTTGTATATTCTATCTAAGATTGTTCAATTTTATTTTAAGATCCTAAAACATGTGGTTGAATTCTTCAGCTTGTGCATATTTTCTCAACCAAGTGGTTATTATAATCTTTCATACAAAGGTTGTGTCTCCCCTAATAAATTAAAGATCATACTTGAAAATGTAATTTGTAAGAACTCAAAAATAATCTTCAAAAATGTAATTCTTTCAATATTAAAGAACTTTGATAAAAAAAAATTAAATTTAATATGTATTGTTATAATTCTTTCAATATTAAAAATATATAAATTTTCATTTGTCATTTTCTATAAAAATATTGTCTTAAAAAATGAAAATAAAATCTTTTATTTTTACTCCTCTCCCCCTAAAATCTTTCTCTCTAGTCTCCTCTAAGCTCTCAAAAGAGCCCAAAGTAAGTTTACAAGTCATGCCCCATGTGACTACGTAATATTACAGTCACTAAGAATCTTTAAAAAAGGTTTTTAAGATTCAATTTGAATTGCCGACATAAAAAAGCATTTTTATATTCTTAGATTATCCATTATTCCCCTTTTCTTTTTCTTAGTCCTATCTAATTTAAGTATGTGCTTTGCTGATGGTGTTGAGGAATGTTAAAAAAGAGAAAAGAAAATTGGGTTTGTGCCATCACTAAATAAATAAAAAGCTTTTAGGCTTTAGTCTTAGTGCATGTACTCCAAACACATTGGTTTCTTAAACTATTTTATGTTTCCTATGTTATCTACTCCATAGATCATGAACCTTGAAAATTGTCAACGTCTAGGGGCAATGTCTAGCATCCACATTTAAGTTAAATGGTGCATCATGTACAAATAATTTTAATATTTAGATTTGTTTATTTAATATACTCATACGATGAATTCATATCAACAATACTTTCGCTCATTTTTACTCCCCTTCCTCTAGATGAAAATACATATCTAAAAATAAGTTGAGATATCACTATTATTTACTATTAAAAAAGTTGAAATATCGACGTAAATTAAAGATAGAAAAAGTTATTATTAAATTTGATGTCTTTAATAATTATATATAGATGAAATTAGAAATATATCTTGTCTATTTCTTATATTTAAAATTTTTATTTTTATTAAATAAGTAATATTGAATTTTAAAGATCTAATATTTTAATTGAAGAGTTCCGACGACTAATGATGTCCTAATGACATGATTATGAAAAATAAAAATAATAATAATTTATTGATGACTCACCATATATAAGTATAAATAAGTAAATATAAAAGTTGAAAGTTACGTCACTTATGTATGTTAGACATGACCATATTTAGATATAAACACTCAGATGTCTTTAAATTTGATTGGATATAGTTACAATGGCTAATTGTTTAGAGTCACCTCATCTTTTATATTTATTTATTATTTAACCAATTTAAATTTATATTTATTTTCTCTTATAGATTATACCAATACTCGATATTTTTTAAGGATATTTACTAAAACAAAATTGCTATAAAGGATACTTAAGATTTTACTCAAGTAAAAATTATTATTCCAGAAATATATACTTGTAATTTATAAAATTCCACCACATCATATGCATAGCATAGGGTAAGTAATAAGGTGTTTGAAATAGAAAATTTTGCTATAATTGTTTGTTTTTCACA
>JBBPBT010001178.1:8884120-8916128 GCA_037974875.1 Cicer bijugum
AAAAAAGATAACATTGTTAAAATTTTAAAATATAAAATATCAAATTGTCACTTAAAATTAAAATAAAGGACCAACTCGGGAAAAAAAAATAAAGGACTAAAACGTTACTTGAAATTAAGTTAAGGGACCATGGATATAATTTAGCCATTTATTTATTTAAAAAGAGTTAATTTATATCACAAAATTATCTAGCATGTTTAAGAGTATTAGATATGAAGTAACAATGTCAATTATAAAGAAGGGGGGATTGAATTATAATTGTCTCTTTTGAACAATCCTATTAAAAAACTAAATGTTTTAACTTAAGATTGATCTTGATTATGAACTAAGAACGTTTTTGGTTAGTGAAAAAACAACAATATCAATTTATCAATATAAAAACTGAATATAAGACAAATAATAAATAGAAATAGGGATAGAGAAGTTACACAAGCATATATTTTGGTTCACCCAACATGGGTTACGTACCTTACACTATTTCATAAAGGATTTTACAAATTACCTTTTAAATCGTAGAAGGATTTCTATTACTCAAGCTATGTTAACAATATAGCCTTGAGTTACAAAGTAATGATTTTGAGATGTTAGAATCTGGGTATTGTTCAACTCTTGTTTGAGAAATAGATTCTATATATTAGAACTCATTAATCATTGATTCTAGTATCACACTAACAAAATGAAAGTGCAACTTAGAATGATTTGAGAAGCTCAAGTATGATTTGAATGAGTGATGTTTTGCTTAGAACTTTGAATTATGATTTGTTCTTCATTGTGAAGCTTTATTTATAGGCTTCAAAAGAGCTTATGACATCTCATTTAACCGTTGGATGCAGGCCAGTTGTGATGAGTAAGTGAATGGACAAGATCAGTCATATAGAAGGATTGTTCTTGTTGAAACCAAGAATGTTCTTGAGAATCAAGAATGTTCTTCGAATTGGTTTGAGATGAGCTGAATTATATTTGTGATCTTGACAACTGTTTGTAATGATTACAAATTTTGAGTCACGTGTGCAAGTCAGTTTAAAGGTATAACAACAGTGTCATTTACAGCCTATCATTTGTACTTGTGTTTGCTTGACTTGGAGAATAATCTTGCTTTATACTTTTTATAAAGCAAGGTGTTGAATCTTCGAATTCTGGAATAATTCTTACTTAGATTGATACTTATATATTTTTTATGAATATATAAAATGGATAACACATCCTGGATCTAATCTTTTACATAAAAATCTGATCATTCTTGTTTATGACATATGTGAAGAATGTTATTCGTTTTTTAGAAATCTGTCAAGAACACTCTTCGTTTTACTGATTTTGCTTTCTTGATTTTATTACGATTTGATTTGAAATGCTTGATGCCTATCTTATTTTAACATACTTAAATACACATGTTAAATACCAAAATACTTATAATTATAATTAGAAGTCTTAATTAACTTTTTGTTTAATTGTCATCAAAATATTAATTTGCAATTTTGTCTCAACAAGATAGTCTAATTAGTTTGAACTTTTTTTTCTTTCTAGAAAACTAGTTTGAACTAATTAAGGCATAAAAATTTGAAAATTTAAAAGATAGGAAGTTGAAACTAGGACGAAGAAGAAAATATGGACATACCAATATCATAATATTTATTGAGTTTTTTTATTAGACTCGGTAAAGTCTCTTAGATATTCTATTTTTATGATTTGAGTTGGGCAAGTTCGGATACCCGCAGTCCAAAAATCCTTAACTAAATTCGCCCGTTATAAACCACATGAACACATTTTTGTTTACATGCAGACCCGTCTAATCGCTTTTGACCCATCGGTTACAGAAATTGAGCCACAGGCTGCTCGGTTTAATCCGGGCCGGAGGTGGTTGTCCTCCCTAATATTTACTATCTCATCTACTAACTTAAAAAAAAGAGCTCACTCAATAGTTGTTGTAATTTTGTCGTCAATACACTTATGTAGAAAAAATATTTTTAGGATAGCTACATTGCTGTTCATAAGTGGAAGTAGGGGTGAAAATAAGATTTTGATTAAATGTTTCTTCCGAATTAAAAGAAAAGAATTTATTAAATAAGAGTAGTACTTCATAGAAAAACATTATAAATATGATTAAAAAAATAACATTATACTTATCGGTGTCCCAACCCTTGCCAGCAAATTATTTCTTCAGAGATTCTTTAAAAATATTAGTATTTTAAAATAGTTTCTAAAACTAAAAACCTTAGATCATATTAATCATTATATCAATCATTTTGAATGAGTTAATTTTGACCTCAAAATTATCTAACCAATTTAATGTGAATGGAAATATTTAAATTCAATAATTATTTTAAAATATTTTAAATTTTACACACTAGATTAACAATGAATTAAAATTTCACAAACTAAATTGGTGATAGTCATTAAAAATATTTAAAACAAAAATCATATAAATTACAATTTCCTTTTATTTTTCTATGTGTTTTGCTGAGGTGGTGCTGAGGAGATTGAAAAAAGAGAAAAATAAAAGTAGGTTCATGCCATCACTATATAAATAGTCTTCTAGTCTTAGTTTTAGTACATGCACTACAAACACATTGGTTCCTTAAACTATTTTATGCTTCCTATGTTTTCAACTCCATACATAATGAACCTTGAAAATTGCCATTGCCTATGCACTAGAAACAACAACATTCGTTCAAGATATGAGAAAATTGGTTATGACCCTATTGTTTGTGTCAATGAATTTGTCACCAAAATGAAGATGGCAAGCTTGAAAACTTTGTGGAGGAAATTCAAGAGAGAAAAGAAGAGAAGAGTTTTTAGATCATCTTCCCCTGTTTTTTTATATGATCCTAGCTCTTACTTACAAAATTTTGATGATGGATATTCCATTGATGATCCTGATAATTTTTCAAGGTCATTTTCAGCTAGATTTGCAGCACCAACCAAGATTTTTGAGAAGAATATTAATCAAGTGATGGATGATGAAGAAATATTGGAAATAATTTATGAGAGCTAGCTAGCTATAATGCAACATGATGTAATTTTTAGTTCTATAATTTGGACACAAATTTTTTTTTCTATGTGGATTGTGATGTAGTTGTACAAAGGTTTTAGTCATGGTGTTAATTATTTTATTTCAACTATTAGATTTTATAAATAAAAAATTATTCTATCTAATATGATCTTTTCATTTCCTCTTTTATTTTCATCTTTTTCTTCTTTGTCCTATGTGGTCTTTCCATTGGTAAGATGGCGACTCTTTGACTCAATTACTTAAGCTTTTGAGTCATGATTAAGATGGGGACCCTTTGACTCAATTACTTAAACTTTTGAGTCATGATTATGTCGATTCAAATGTATGAAATTTCACATTTACTATAACATCACAAAAAAGCCATCCAACTTAAGCAAAGCAACACTTTTTCATATGTGTGTTCAAGTTGGTTCAAGATTAGGACATTGCTATACTCTATCAATGTTGAAATCCAAAAGCACATTTAACTTTCAATTGTTGTGGATATCACTTCCTTCTTAGTTGTTGTTATAGCTTAACGGTAAACTTTGAGAATAAATTGTTTTATCTCTTCCTTATTATAATTATAATGATTTGATTTTATTAAGATTTAACACAGTAACCCACCACTTTAATTCGTCATCTACAATAAATTAATATTTAATTATCACTCGAAATGACTATTAATAATAATTTTTATAAATATAAATTATTAATTATCTTCATTTTTAGTTGTAAGTTTTCGATGAAGTGAATTTTGAGGGATATATTTTTTTTTTTAATCCACCGACAACAATCAAGTTATTATATCAATGTTAAAAATCATAAAAATCGTTAACTTATAATTTTAAAAAATATCGTCAATCAATGTTAAATACTTTAAAATAAAATAAAAAAAAAAACTTTTAAGCAACGATGTATAGTAGATAATTTATAGAAGTGGTTCACCAAAACATTGGTTTGTTTTTACTATTATGATGTTAAAAATTGCAAATTATGTAGTGCTAAAATATGCTCTCGTTTTTTTCCATAGGTAATTATTAGTGTAAAATTTGTTACAAGGAGGAGGATTTGTTAGAAGCATGAATCAAATTAACTCTAGACCTCATACATCAAACTTTTTCAATGTCCAATTATATCTATTGATCTTTTAGGACCATTATATAGCTTATCCAAAAAATTAAAAGCAATAACTTCAATGACCATGTGCTATGTGAATGAAAATGATGTCCAAGTGACTATAGTGCAATCCAGCCCTCCACCACTTGTCTATCAATTTATTTTCCTCCCTTCTTTTTCCAACTATAAATGAGTCTACTATTTAATGTGAGAAAGTGATTCATGAGAAAGATGGCAAAATTTGAAATAGTAAAAAGCTATAGGATCTATTTTTTTTTTGCATCCTAATTCGTTAACCTTACAGTGACTTGTTTAAGATCTCTCCATGTGGGGCTCATGAAATTTAATGCTTGTCCTTGTGATACCAAACCTTCCTATATCCTTTGGAAGATACTATCTCTAATTGTCGAAATTAATTTTTCTAAGTCAAAGGACCACGTAATAATTCTATAGTATGTAGATCAATTTGTCTTTTTAATATAAATTAGATATTATATTATATTAAATATAAGTAAATAAATCTACTTTGAATGAAAATATGGATATTGGACTTTATATAAATGTGAGGATCCATAAGTTTATTGCTTTAAGATTTTAAATAAAGATTTGGTGTTCAACCTACTTGTGTGATTGCTCTTAATCAAATGTGATCATCTCTCGGATTCCCTCATATTCCAACAATGATATTTGAGTCTGAATTCACTGCAAAGTAGGATCCACTAATTTCACGGTTCACGTAAGACATTATAGATCATAAAGCTTTTGTTTAACAGTTTTAATGTTGCGACATTTTCGATGTTCAATTTTATACTCGAGACTTATATAATACCAACATTTCATATTAAAAATATATATGTGTCGGTGTCAAAAATCGACATAACATAATACAAATAATTATATTTAATCATTTTATTTTCTCAAATTATTATCCATATCTACATATTATTAAATATTTATATTTGTGTAAATCTTTTATAGCTTGAGATCACTAACTAAACTTAAAAAAAACAAACATGTATTATCTCATTCAGACATTATTAGATCTCATCCACATGTTCTTTGATAAATTAAATTATCTCTAACTATAAATATACTCTAAAAAAACTATAAATATTTGCAGCTCACTTGTCAGTGAGGTAAATAAGGGGTTTCCAAATTAGAGACAAACATAACTTGTGTCCTACATCACCATCATCAATTCAATACTATGCAATTAAGAATCAAGCTAGGCTTTCAGAGATCAAAACCCTGTTGTCTATCCTATATTTCTACTATGCTTCTATGTGATACAATGACACTCATAAATTATGTACCTAAAAAGTTGCAAAAAGGAAATACTACACAACCGAATATATAGTTACTCAATTGAATGCACATAAAAGTATAGCTTTGGCTCATAGATAGTTAGGAACATATCTACCAGAAATTACAATGATTATTAATGACCTACTGGAAGGGTGAGGCTTGAGAAATCTACTCTATGGCCTATCCTATGCCAATGCAATTACACACCCTAGCTAGGGACAATGTCATCCATTAATGTTATTTTTTTAATCATTTAATTCACAAAGGAAATGTGTTATAGTAATTTAGAATTTGGACAGAAATTAAATAAAATCTGATGAAAGATTATTCTAATTACAATTTGAATTTAAATTATATTAATAATTTATTATTTATTTAAATTTGTTAATTATTAAAGTCCAATCACTTGATTAAAAATTATATATGCCTCGTTGCTGTGTATATACAATTTTGCATTGATAGTAGACTTGCTATGATGACCTAACCATATACATATGATTGAAGCTAATATTAAGATGTAGTTGAATTCTTAGTGAGATAATCTTTTACTGAAGTTTATTATCTTTTTGTCCAATTTTCTATTGTCAGGTTTCCATTTCACTTGAAGCCAGAGTTCAAGCTAAAACAAAAATATTATATTATGATTCAAATTAACTTTAAAGTTCAAACCAACGTTTTAATAATTGAATTGGAGAGTTAACGACACTTTCAAATCATGACTAATTGACAATACTATAGCACTTAGTCTATAGATAAAGAGAAATAAAATAAGGTAAAATAAATACGACAAAGTAAGATTTATTTACTACGCGAAAAATAGGATTTTACAGCGCTTTTTTTAATCTATTTACAACGTTTTTTCAAAAAAAAAACGTTGTGGAATCGAGCGCCGTAAAAGATACAATGTCGGTAATTTCTGATGGTCGATCACTTTACTATAAATTTTTCTGAAGAAGAAACATAATCTAGTTAAGACTCGTCGAACTTTTTCAGGTAAAATGAAACGTATACCTATTGGTAGCAAATGCTCCATTAGAATATGACAATCATGGGTCTTCAAACCTTTTAACTTGAGGTCTTTTATACAAACCAAATTTTTAATGTTTGAAGAATATCCTTCTGGAACTTTAACTTCGTGTAGAAATTTACATAGAATAATTTTTTCCTTTCTAGATAGAGCATGAGCGGCTGGAGGTAGATATGTGCGATTTCATTTCTTTACGGGGCCCAATTCATTTCTTATTCCCATATCAACCAAGTCCAATCTTGCGTTGATGTCATCTTTAGACTTTCCTGGAACATTGTGTAACGTACCAAAAACACTGTCAAATAAATTTTTTTTCAATATGCATCACATCAAGGAAATGTCTTATATACAATGACTTCCAATATGGCAATTCAAAGAAAATTGGCTTTTTCTTCCACCCAGTTTTGATAAGCTCTCCCGTAAATGGTTTGCCAAATTTATTGATCAAACCTTGTACTTTTTCAAGTATTCGATATCCAGTCGGTGCTAAAGGAGCTTTACCTTCCTCTGATTTTCCATTGAATGCATTTCTCCATCCACGATACTGATGATTATAAGGTAAAAATCTACGATGTCCAAAAAACATATTCTTCTTACAATGTTTCAACTGCATCCAATTTGTACTTTCTTCACATATAGGACATGCACACTGACCTTTAATGCTATATCCTGATAAATTACCATATGCTGGAAAATCATTAATTGTGCCGAACAACATAGCCCTCAAATTGAAACATTCTTTCTTATACCAATCATAAACTTCCACACCTATCTCCCACATAATTTTTAAATCTTTAATTAAAGGAGTCAAGTATACATCGATATCATTCCCCGGTTGTTTGGGTCCAGAAATTAACAGAGACAACATCATAAACTTACGGTTCATACATAATCGTGGAGGTAGGTTATAAATCAACAAAATCACAGGCCACATGTTGTGTGAGATGCTTTGAAGACCATGTGGATTCATTCCATCAATAGAAAGTGCAAGTCTTAAATTTCTTGACTCTATCCCGAATTCAGAATACTCGTAATCAATTTTTGCCCATTGTGGGGAATCTGCAGGGTGTCGAAATATTTCATCTCTAATTCTTTCATTTGCATGCCATGTTAAGTATTTTGAATCATCTTCATTGCAATACATGCACCCATCTTGGTATTATAGGAAAATACCACACAACTTTTGTTGGAGTATATTATTTCTTCTTATATCGAGAGACATTGCATTTCGGACACGCCTAAAGTAATTCGTATTCGTTTCGAAATAAAATGCAATCGTTAGGACACACATGAATCCTTTCGTAACTCATGCCAATAGAGCACAAAATTCGTTTAGTCTCGTAGGTTCGACTGGGAAGTTCATTATCATCTGGCAACATATCTTTCAAGAGTGTTAATAATTATGTGATGTTTTTATCAAACCATCCATTACTCGCTTTTAAGTTGTGCAACTTTAATATCGTCGATAGTCTTGTGAATTTAGTACAACCATTATATAATGGTTTCTTTGCATAACTCAACAAACTCTCAAACATTTTAGGACAATCTCGAAGATCTTCTTCAACTACTTTTGCAATCTCCTCAACTCGGTCTGGCTCATATGTATCTATATCGAAGTCAATTAAAACATATGTCGAACCATTCTCGAAATTAATGTTTCCTTTTTTTTTCTCACCCTGTCTTATTCAACACGTGTAGCTTTGATCAATTCCATTACATACTAAATGTCCTTCCAATTCATCTTCTCTAACGCGTTTTCCAAAACAACATTTTAAACAAGGACAAACGACTCTATTTGGATCTTTTGCATTCTTCACTGCAAACTCAACAAACTCCTTCACTCCATTTTCATACTCTTTTGACAATCAATTGACAGACATCCATTTCCGATCCATATTATATGACATATATAAATGCAGTTACAAAAATAATAAGCTACTGAACAGATCAATAAATTTAAAAAAGAAACCAATATCAACATATATAATAACAATTTCAAAACAGAAAATATTTCAAAACAGAATAGATCAACAAATTTCAAAAGAAAAAGATTTAATATATAACAGTTTATTAGTTTTCAATTATTAAAAAACTAAAGATTTTTTGACAAAAATAAATTAATAAATACCTGAGACAACGTAGATGACCGCACAGTACGTAGAGGATATGAGGGTTCCCAGAGTAGAGGTGATGAGGGTTCGTAAATTGTTTTAATTTTTTTTTATTTAAAAGTAAATAATTTTTATTTAAAGTGAAGGATTTTACAATGCTTGTGAAAAAAACACTGTAATAGGTAATTAAATTATTTGAAAGCGAATGTTTTTTACAGCGCTTCTAAAAAAAGCGTTGTAATAGGTAATTTAATTATTTGAAAGCTCATGTCTTTTACAGCGCTTGTGAAAAAAGGATTGTAATAGGTAATTTAATTATTTGAAAGCGCATGTTTTTTACAGCGCTTATGAAAAAAGCGCTGTAAAATAATACGTGAAGGCGCTTCAGTTTACAGCGCTTTTGTACAAGCGCTGTAAAAGCCTTATAAACATTATGCGCAAACGCTATATGATCCTACAACAGCGCTTTTTTCACAATGCTTGTCAAAAAAGCGTTGTGATAGGCTCCGTTATTTTTAAAATATATTTACAACGACGCTTGTATTTAGTAAGCGCTATAAAAAGAGCGTTATTAAATGACATTTTTGGCGTAGTGGTTGATCCAACCTTGGTTCAATAGGCTCAAATTCAATTAAATTTGGCTCAACCAACCTATGGCACAATCATAATCAAACCAATCAACAAACTAGTCGATTCTCAGTTCAAACGGTTGAAACAGTCAGACGGATCCAATTCTTTAAAACATTGCTTCAAACATTGTATTCTATATTGAGCGATTCAACATACTCAAATTCAGTTCAATGTAGTTCAACCAGCTTATGGTACAATCAAAATCAAACTAATCAGCAATCTGTTAAATCAATTAGACCGGTTGAACCAATTGGGCAAATCCAATTCTTTAAAACACTCCTTCAAACATTGTATTATTGTATTATGTATGGAGAAATTCTCATACTCATATTATCTATGGAGCAACTCTCATACTCGGCTTCCATTAAAATGAGTGTCTAGCTAAGTCATTTGGGTACCACATTGAACAAGCTTTTGAGCACTACTTACACATTCATAAACTCTATCACATACATAAAGTATAGACTTAGAATATATACATATATATATATATAAATGTTTCAAAATAACATTTTATATATAGTTAGAAGAACAGGTATATATGCTAATTTATCTCTGAATTCAAATTAAATTAACCATAGTCCTCAATGATACAAAAACAAATAAGAATTTACAACAAAAAATTATTTAGGAGCAAATACTTGCCTAAAGAGGGAAACATTAAAGACATTGCAAAATAGTTAAAAAAAACAAAAAGCTACATTAAGGAAATGCAGCATACAACAACAACTAAATAAATACTACAATCAATAAAAACACCTCTTATAGCTTGATAAAGAACCAAACCTCTCTCCAAAAGTTTAACTGCATCACCCCAACTATGTCCATCTTCACCAGCCTCACCTATGTCTTCTTCTTTCTCTTCCAAAAATCGAGCCTTTTCGCGGTAAATGCGAGCAATAACGATCGTTGCATCGGTTATCAAGACAATATAGAGTGGTTTTGAAGCCAAAATACTCTCTGAGATTGTGTAGTAAAAAACAACAAGCAATGCTATTATCAATGAACTTAGTGCTCTTGTGTTTTCAGAAGCTAAGATGCAGAAATTCAGCTCTCTTGATGAAAAAAATGTGTGTTTACGCCAGCTACGAGGCTTTTTCGCCTCGACTGATCCTGTTTGTTTGGATTTCGATGATGATTTGGTTTTGGATTTTGAAATGGTGTTGGAATCTTGTATTAGAGGTTCCTCTTCTTTTTTTGTCTCAAAATTTGAATACTTGAAACCACCTTGATGTTTTAGTCTTGAAGCAATAGATGCATCATTTTTGTTGTCTTCAGCACCACCTGAAAAATCACAAGTAAATACAAATAAGCAACATGTACTTGTCACATCTCTGTTCTTATTTTTTATCAAAAAGATTTACAGAGTGTATACCAACTACTTGTGTTAAACTCCAGTAGTAATCGTTATTTCTTTGTCACGTTACTTACCACATCTCTCATTTTGTCTTTTTTTTTCTTCATTTTGTCAATCTTTTCCATCACAAAAAACTATATATTATTGTTTTAAATTGTGGTCTGTAACTATAATTGCGGTCGCAACATAAAAGATTTTGGTGTCTCTACAACAATATCACAATTGCAATTTCAACTACTTTTAATTGCAATGCAAATATTCTTAGTGCAATGGTAACCACAATTTAGAAATAGAACAACACTAAACATACTCAAGAGTGTAAAAAACATCCTTTTTTAATACAAAAATACACTTCTTATATCAAAGTACATTTTTTATTTTTCGCCCCAAATAAAAAAGAACAAAAGTGAAAGTTGCAATGTGTTTACACCCATTATGAAATTAAGCTAGATTTTGTATAGAGTATCAAACATTCACATCATGAATCAGCTTTTTGATTAAATACAAATTCAAATTTTAAAATAATGTCAAAATCTATTTAAGATGAAACATAATTTTTTATAATAATTGAATATCACAACCAAACTTTTAAATAAATATTTACAACTACCACCTCAATCCTCTCTATAATATCAAAGATTGCGATGTGACCGCAACTATAATAGTACTATTTAAAACTCTAATTGTAACCCTCAAGTCAATTAATAATAGATAACAAAATTCTCCTTCAAAAACTTTAACTAAGGTCTCGACAAGAATTTTTAATTAAGCTAGAAAAAAACTGTCATCTTATTCAATTCTACGAAAGTCCACTAGCATATCTAGATAACTATATCGCGACATTAAAGTATTTGACATGCTACATTTTGACAATGATTTAGACTACATCAATCTCATTTGAATAAATTCTCTACAATACATAATTTTAAAGATTGCGACACAACCACCTCAACTACAATTTAAAACTCAAATTCTAATATATTTTATTAACAATTCCGAACTACAAATCTTAATATTGAAAAAAAATTTAAAATCCCCAATGTAAAGATAATTATAGTTATAGACTGCAATATAAATATAAAAAAGCAAAGTACAAACCAAGGTATTCATCGAATACAGAACCGGACATGGTTTGTCCATGACGAGGATGTATTGGTGATGACGTGGCAGAAGTAGGTGTAGGTGGAAGTGCATTGATACGACCAGTTATTAATGCCATTCGATCAGAACCTCTTTCTGCAATCCTTCTTCTTCTCTCTTCTTTTCCTCCAACTCCATTGTTGTTGCTCGCCATTTCTCAATCTCTCTCTTTCCACCTTTCTCAATTTTTCTTTGTTTTTTGTTTTTCGTATTTCTGTTACGATAATGTTTTAACATTAGCCCCGCAAACATCGCCATTTGACATGTTCCTTTCTCCATTTCAATGGTCACATCTAATTATATTATTTCTCCATCATTCATATTTATAACCTCAAAACTAAACATTTAAAGATAAACGGTTACATACATTTCTAGTTCCTAATTTTTATTACTAGTAAAATTATCATGTATATAATATTACCAACTGTTTTTAAGCGATATATATTTTTAAATAAATTTTTGTAAGATTTGTTACAATGATATAAAAACTCTTTTAAAAAAATAAATATAAAATTTAATTTCTATGTTGATATTTTGGTATTTTTATATTAAGTTTTATATATTTAAAAAATTATATTTAATTTATCTTAAATTAAAATATTCTAAATTTTTGTTGAGTAATTTTTTATAATATTTTATATATTTTTGCAAAAAATCATCTAAAGTTTTTAAAATCAAAAAAACAATTAAATATATTTTGTTTCAGTAATAATTAAAATTATTTATTGAATAATTTTATAAAGAATAAAAATTATATTTTTTTATGAAAGGTAAAATTAAAAAAATTGGAATTTTATAAAAAAATAAAAATATATTTAACTCAAAATTAATAATTCGTGTAATTTTATCATCAATTTCTCCGATCATTTCTTGTAAAAATCTATGGTTTGGAATGGCTTGTAATTTCGTGTAATTTTATCGTTAGTCTAAAATTAATAATGATGATATATAGGTGTTTTTAATCATAGAATTCCATGAGAAATACCATGTCATTAGTGAATTTAAGAATTTAATTATAAAAAACCAATACCAAGTTGTTTTATCTCCCAATTGAAAATTCATTTTTTTTTTTTCTGCCAAGTGAAAAGACGTAAGGTTTTGAAGGGTTTGCCTATGGTTTTTTCATATACATATGGTACATTTTGGATTCAAGTCTATAACGTCCATATGTGTTGTATTGTATGTCAAAGTCGGTAAAAAAAAATTAATTGTTGCATACGAGAGAGTTTAGGGAGTGTGATGGCAAAAATAACTCTAGCTTTTAAAGGAATTGAACTTTGTTCATCTTAACTTTAGACACAAATATTAATGAATAATAAATTTAGATTGATGTAGTCTTTTTACTTTTTATTTATTAAATAAAAATAATTTATTTAATATATGTTTTTGAGTTGTTAAGGGTATAAAAAGAGAAATATCATTAATTGTATTTTGATTTTTTAAAAGAATTAAAGTTATGAAACAAAAATAAAATTCTTAAAGAAATAAAGATTTGAAGTAAAAGTGAATGTCACGAGAAAAAAGTTGAATTGTGACCATTTTTAAAATTTAGTTCATGCACTATATTATCCTCTCATATCTTTGGAGTGAGTACAGTTAGATGAAAATAATCATCCTCTTATTGAGGATGATCTAAAGAAAAAGAATATGAGTTTGAAATATATATAATAAGTGTGCTAATGGTTTGAATAAAACAAATATAAAAATAATAGAGCTTAAGAAGATTCATACACATAATTTATACTCGTTCATTTAACATAGGCTACTCCAATCATCACAACTTTGTAAGATTTTCAGTACTAGCGTTCAGAAACTCGTCCTCTGATTTACACCTTTTCAACTATGTATTTTATAAGTCTCATCAGGCTTACAAAACTGTATTTTTTCTAATCTCGACAGGCTTACAAAGTAGCTCAAGTTTATATAAACTTAAGGATATACAAGCAGTAATGTGTTTGATTTGTTTGGGATTAAATTACAACTTTCTAAGATAAGATAGTGATGTGAAGTTGTATATAACACATT
Organism: Cicer bijugum; assembly: GCA_037974875.1. Taxonomy (NCBI): domain Eukaryota; kingdom Viridiplantae; phylum Streptophyta; class Magnoliopsida; order Fabales; family Fabaceae; genus Cicer; species Cicer bijugum. The sequence continues at coordinate 8,897,824 of JBBPBT010001178.1, forward strand.
CAATAAAAATGATCCTCATATATGTTTAAGTTTGGAAGAGTGTGTAGAATGAAGAGAATGACGATAAGCTTGTATAACTTATATGTTTTCTTGTAGATGATTCTCTTGATATTTGAATATTAATACTTCTCTATTTATAGTTGCATTTGGAGCTTCAAACATATGGGTTATCAAAATATAGTTGTTGAAGACTTTGCTAAGTTTCCGAGGACTTGTCTTTATTTGTAAAACTATCATTTAACATTTACCCTCCTATTAAGTATGCTAAGAGGATGACTGTGTTGGCCCATCCTCATATATGGTTTGTACAAGGATGAAATTTTCATTAATTTTGATGTGACTTGTGCTTTTTGGCTTTTTTATTTCCCAACAACTAAAGTGGCCTGCTTTATGAGTCAATGATATCACTTTTTATACATTGGTACTTTTACTCATTTTCCAATTTAAGAGGATGAATAAACAACAGAAGTTCATCCTCTCTTTTATGTTGTTTATCCTCTACCATAGAGGAAATAAATTCATCCTCTTTTTAGTATTGTTTAACCTCTAACATAGAAGACATAAATTCATCATCTCTTAAGTATTGTTTATCGTCTGACATAGAGAACATAAATTCATCTTCTCGTAAGTATTGTTTATCCTTTGCGTCTGTCCTCATATCTGATTTAAGTATGAGGATATAGTTTATATTTTATTGAGTCTTGATGTGATCGTTGCTTTTTGCTTTTCCTTTTCCAACCACTTTGACCAGTGTGCCAATCATGTCAAGTACTTCACAATTTTGTACCTTTGTTATGAGGATATCCTTTGGGTCTATCATCATCATGCAATTTTATTCATCCTCTGATGTACCTAATTTTAAGGATGTTCATGGATGGTTATCCTCTAATCTGTGTAAGTCTTTGAGAGATTATTATATGTCTTTCTTTCCAATATATGACTGTTGGAATTTGGTGTAAACATGTTGTCACGTTTTTTACTTCTTAAGTAACTTTCTAGAATATAATTTGTAAAAGATATTCTTATTATCCTCTTGATCTATTATTGATGAGAATGTTCCTTCTTGTTTCCAATACCTTGAAAATCACGATTGATGTGTTTGTCTTACTTCAAAAGCTTTTGTACAAATTTGAACAATATTGATATTTTGTTTTTGTGTTATTCACATAAGACCTCATTTTTATATATGAGATGATAATTTTTTCGAGAATCCATCCTCAAGTTATTTTAAGTGTGAGGATGAAAATTATCGTCTTCCAGATATAAGTACATGATTGATGTGATCTCCCTTTTATGTTTACTTTTGGTAAACCTTGAATAGTATGACTAACTTGTCAAATTTTGTCATGTTGTACTTTTATAACAATTATTTTTTCAATTATCCTCGGTGTAGTACCTCAATTTTGTCCAACCAATTAAAAATAATAATAATATATTTAATAACTATTTTTGCATTTATTATTGTTAAATAAAAAAATATTGTCATGTTTATTACAAATTTTGATTTTATATTTACATCGATTTCTATTAAATTATATTGAACAAAAAATAATAATAAAAAATATAATAAAAAAGAAATAAAAATAAAGAAGTTAAAGAAGTTTACTCTTTGCATCTCTTGTTAGATTGTGTATACACCTACTTCATCTCTACAAGCAAGCTATCTGCATCTTAATTTTTTATTTTATCCCAATAAATTTAAATTTTCATCATTTGTACACTCAATTAAACAGATCAGCCACCCTTTTCTATTTTCATCTATACAGTTACATAATTTTTGTCAAAATAATATAATATAAAAATCCGGCATCAAACTATCTCATAGACATAAAGATTCAACATTATATTCTATAAATTAAGGTAAAAATTAATTCAGAAATAAAAGAAAAAAAAAGACTTTTCCGTATAAGGAAAACAAAACAAAAATAAATAAAAATATAAAAAGAAAGAAAGGAGTTTTATTTTTTTTCTCTAAACAAATCAGAATATATAGAGAAAATTTTTTTTTCTTGTTTTTAAAATAAAAAAAGAGAAGAAATGTTGTAAGAACACATAGATGTGTAAGAGATTCAAAAGTGATTTTAATAACACAATTCACATGCCTCCATCGTTGGTTTTTCAAGGTTCACTGTCATAGTCTTCATTCCCGACTTTACTAGTTAAACTGCTCAAGATATCTCCTCAAGTTTCGTTTCTATTTATCAAATCAATTTTTTTTCTTTTTCACACAAACAAACCCATTTTCATTGAAATACCATTCTAGTCTACACATTTTTATTTTCCTGAGAAGGTGAATTGAAGTAATGTTTTTTTTTTTTTTCAACATTTTCAATTACTGTAAAAGATGAATGGAAAACTAGAGCCATGAACAGCATGCTCCTTGTTGAGCGTGATCGTTCAGCTTTAGCTCAGGGGAGCATGGTCGATCTGTTTTAGTTCGATGTTACTTTTCTTCAAAGCAACACAACTATTTTTTAATACAACGATGCCTGATTAATTTTTTTCACATTTTTTTACAGCCAAATTAATTCTACTAACAAAAAAGATTAGTTGTTGAGAAATCTATACAGGATGATGTAATGTTATTAAAATATTATTATCCATCTTGATTTTATTTTTTGGTTTTATTTCATAATATCATCTAAATTTATTTAATATTCGGCATAAAGGGTTAATTATATGCGACATTTGTTAACCTTTAAGTTGTTAGGACACAAGTTGTGACAAACTTAAATTTTATCTTCACATATAAACTAATACATGAAAACTCATAAATAAATTAATAAATAAAAATCATTATTAAACATTAACTAGAAATGACATATTTTTAATCCATGAGTTGCATAACACAAATTATATAACTAGATAGTTCTAAAACTTATTTTTAAAAATAAATAAATCTAAAATCAACTTTTTAAATTTGATTAATTAGATGTGACATTTTTAATCTTTGAGTTGTTAAGACACAAGTTGTACTATTTGGTGGTTTTGAAACTCAATTTTACAATCGAAAATAATATAAAATATTCTTAACAGGATTAAATTGGATGTGACATTTTTTTTACTCCTTCAGTTTTTGAGACACAGGTTGTATAACTTAATCGCCATAAAACTCGTATTTTAAAAATGTTATTCAAATCAAACAAACTTTTTTTTCGTCAAAACTTTTTTTTATCAACAACAAAATACATTTTCTTTAAAATCAATCAATACGTCCGCATTTTATACCCAAGAACTATGTAACTTTGAATTCTCTATCGCATCGGAAGATACGTAGGAGCAAGATTACACTCTTGTCAAACACGTTAATCAAAATTTCTTTTCTTTTTTTACTTTTCTTTCTTAAGCATACTTTTATTTCAAATTCACATTCAAAAAACAAGCAATTGATATTCATATTTAATAATAAGGAGAAATAAATATTGAGACAAAAATCTCTCTAATGGTTTTAATGATAACAAAATTGTTTAAAAGATTATGATTGCGTTTAATGACTAATATGTGATTTTGAGTGAATTCATATAACAAAATAGGTTATTAATCATTAAGGCAAAAAGGAGAAAAATCTTATTCAAATCTGGATGATTGAAATTCATGAGGATGGCCTCGCGAGAGAATGAAGCTTCAAATTTGCATAATGCTCATCCTCCCCAAAACAAATGTTTTTTATTCATTAAAGAAAGACACAATAGTATTAAAGAATGAATAAATACAGCATTTGAAATAAATAAGTTAGAAGGCAAAAGAATAGGTACGAGGATGGCCAGTATTAGGTAAGAGGATGGCAGTACTATATTGGAGGACGGTTCAATAAAGTCCACATCATTCCCAAATGTTGAAAGCAATCCATCCTATCATGTCTAAAGGCTAAAAGCATACCTATATATCATTCTTGTATGAATGAAAACAATGTAGAGTCAATATACATAAACGCAACAACAAACAAGCCAAAAATAGAAGCCTTCACATGTCTTGAAGAAAGGAATTTTGAATCACGTGCAAGAGGATGGTAGTACTATGTAAGAGGATGGGTCTATATTCAACATCTTAGAAAGCAACCCAACACCATTGAAAGTGACCCAACATATCTCTCTCACATGCTGAAATGACTCATCATAAACCTACAAAAAGGTCATAGCTAACAAGACAAATATGTAGCACTTACATATCTTAAAGAAAGGAAAAAGAAAAGGACAACATAGGTCCAAGTTTCCAGAAAATCTGCAACCTCATACTAGAGGATAGACTAAACCAGTCTAAGGACAGTTGGATGGCAGTTTCGTAATTATAAGGAAAAATGTTGGACTTTTTTATTGAAGTTCCCAACGGTCATAAAACTTTTGTCACGTGAAAAGGGTATCTCAAAGTCTCTATAAAAGTCAGAATGCTCTTCATCATCAATACACAACAACATTGCATTAAAAAGATCCAATATCTTAAAGCATTTAATAAGCAATATTCATCCTTTCTTCATACCTTCTACAATCCTACATTAGATATTTGAAATATCATTTTTAGAAAGTGTTTAAGAAAAGAGAAACAATCACATCCATATCACTCTATAATTTCCACTTGAGTTACACTTGAAAATAGTTGAAACTTGATTGTAAGCATGGTGAGGCTAAAGAATACACAAAGTGTAGTCATCCTTTGTGAGAGGTTGATCAATTTGAACATTAGCGAAATCACACAAGTGTGTGAGGACTGAACGTAGCCTTCATAGGATGAACTAGTATAAAAGTTGTGTGTGTCATTCTCTATATTTTCTCTTTCTTTTGCTCAGCTCTAATTTTAAAGGTTTGAATAACCATCCTCAGGTCTGCAATCCTCTCTGAAAGGATAGTTTTAAAACACGTGAAAATTATTTTTTAAAACAGCAAAATCCTTATTCAACCCTCTTTCTAGTTATATTTAGCTACATCAATATTAATATTAATTTTGCATAATTAATTATAGGTAACCGTATTTTAACGGTTGTTGTAGGACGCTAATATTTTTCCTACGCATAATTTGACTCCCGAACTCAAAATTTTGTTTCAAATACCATTTTTTATTTTTTTCTCTATGTTTAATGGTTTCCCATTTTACTTATTTTAAAATAAATTTTGGTGGCGACTCCATTGAATTCGAGAAACACTCGAAATTTTAGGCTGCAAAAACTAACAGCTCCATTGGGGACCTTTAAAGAGTCAAGCCTAACATAATTAATTGTGCATAATTTTTAACTTTTTCTATATTTATTTGTTTTTCATTTTCTTTTACTTTATGTGTTTATTATTTCTTAATAAGTACTAGCTGCCATTATAATATTCTTTTAAGCTAGTAAATCATTTATTTATTTATTGTGTATATCTATATATGTTTTATTAACTTTATGGAGCTATTGAATTATACTTATTCAACACCCTACACTTTTACTAAGACATACACTTATGAGTGAAACTTTATACCCGAGTTTAAAAAAAAAACTTAAGTATAGTATTGAGGTTGCCTAATGGTAGCCTTCTAGATGTACATCTTGTTTGGTTAGCATGAAAATCTCACCTAGATCGTTTGATCTGGTTGAGGATATTGTCACTCCAAATAGTTTATCTATTGTTGTTGACAATATCTCAAAATAGGATTATTGGCACTATAGGAACCATGTTTAGAACCATAGAGTCACCCTTGTGAGAATTTCACTACATAAGTCAATAGATCCTTTCATCATAAGAATATCCATATCAGCAAAAAAAAATATACCTCATACATTCAAACTTTATATATATATATACACTCACAATAATTATTCTACATGGTTTCATTCATATCTCATGATATTTTTTCTTTTACTGAGGAAAAATAAAACATAATGGCATTTTGCATAAATTTTTTAGAATTTTTGGGGAATAATACGGACGTTAGTCACGTGTTATTTAAGTGTATAATGAGATCGAGAAAAAGAAAAACTTTACTTTTGAAGTTCAAGCAACCTGATTTTAAAAAGTTTAAGGGACGTCAGAAATCAAATGAAAATCATACAACTTGAGAGTTTCTTTAATAAATATGGGAATATCTTAAACCTCTTTACATTAAATGTGCAAACAGGAGCCCTCATAGCACTAGCTCAGTAGTACGACTCTCTTTTAAGATGTTTCACATTTCAAGACTTTTAGTTGGTTCCAACATTAGAAGAATTCAAATGAATATTAGGTTACTCCCTATAGAAATGAAATCCTTATTATTATATTGGGCAACCAATAAATTTGAGCACAATTGCGGAAGTGTTGAAAATTGACATAAGAGAGTTGACAAGTAAAAAAAAGGAAAAAAGAACTATTCATGGTTTTTCATGAAAATATCTAGAGCAAAAATGTTAAGATTTAGCCGTTAAAAAAGATTACGGGTACTTTTATAGATGGTTTGACTCTCGTTATCTAATATATTGTTTTATTCCCAAACCTTGATAATTTTGTAGATTTTGTTGCCATCAATGTTTTTCTGGCTTTTAACAAAAATAAACAAAATTTAGTTCTTGTGGTTCTTGTTGATGTATACTACTTTTTGCATATGCGAAACGAGAATAAAAGGAGAACAATTTTATGTTGTGTTACACTATTGTATATTTAGTTCATTCTCACATGTTCAAAAAAGGGTATGATATTGGAGTTAAAAGTACTTAAATTCCTATTATGTGCCATTAATTATGTTAGCTGTCTAGTTTTCTAATTATTGAATTTTACTTAAATTCTTATGTGCCATTAATTGTGTAACCTCCATGAATTTTTTTCATTAAATCTATTCCTTAAATATTTGGTTTAATGGTGTTATTTTATTGTTTATTTAGTTGTTTTCAAATCTGAAATCTCTATGTCTACTTGTATGTTTCCTTTGCATTGTCTTTTTATATTATTTAGAAATCTTCTATTTAAATTGATAAATTTTTATTATCTTTTATGAATTTTTTTACTTGTTTTTTGTATGATTATTTTGTTTTGTGATCTACACTACGCCAAAAATGACATTTAACAGCGCTCCTTTTACAGCGCTTGCTAAACACAAGCGTTGTTGTAAGTATATTTTAAAAATAACGGAGCCTTTTACAGCGCTTTTGATGACAAGCGTTGTAAAAGAAGCACTGTTGTAGGTCATATAACGTTTGTGCATAACGTTATAAGGCTTTTACAGCGCTTGTCAAAAAAGCGCTGTAAAATGAAGCGTTTTCGCGTATTATTTTACAGCGCTTTTTTCACAAGCGATGTAAAATACATGCGCTTTCATTGAATTTAACTACCTAATACAGCGCTTTTGTCACAAGTGTTGTAAAATACATGCGGTTTCATTGAATTTAACTACCTATTACAGCGCTTTTTTCACAAGCGCTGTAAAATACATCTTTCAAATAATTATATACGTTGGAAACCCTCATATCCTCTACATCTTTCAAATAATTATATACTTTGGGAACCCTAATATCCTCTACGTACTGTGCAGCCATCTACGTTGTCTCAGGTATTTTTTTTATTTGTTTTTGTCAAAAAATCTTTAGTTTTTAATAATTGAAAACTTAAAATTGTTATATATATATATATATATATATATATATTAAATCTCTTCTACACATATATACCACATGATCTGTTATGTTTTGAAATTGTCAAAAATTGTCAAAAACTCATACCACATGATCTGTTTTGTTTTGAAATTGTTAGTTGATATTGGTTTCTTTTTGAAACTTGTTGATATGTTTTGAAAGCTTATTATTTTTGTAATTGCATTTATATAGGTGGTATAATATGGGTAGGAAATGGATGTCAGTCAATCGATTGTCAAAAGAGTATGAAATTGGAGTGAAGGAGTTTGTTGAGTTTGTAGTGAAGAATGCAAAAGATCCAGATAAAGTAGTTTGTCATGGTTTAAAATGTTGTTTTGGAAAACGTGTTAGAGAAGATGAATAAGAAGGACATCTAGTATGTAATGGAATTGATCAAAGCTACACATGTTGGATAAGACATGGTGAGAAAAAAAAGGGAGACATTAATTTTGAGAATAGTTCGACATATGCTTCAACTGACTTCGATACAGATACATATGAGCCGGAATGAGTTGATGAGATCGCAAAAGCAGTTGAAGAAGATCTTTGAGATTGTCCTAAAATGTTTGAAAGTTTGGTGAGTGATGCAGAGAAAGAATTATATAATGGTTGTACTAAATTCACAAGACTGTCGGTGATATTAAAGTAGTACAACTTAAAAGCGAGTAATGGATGGTCTGATAAAAGCTTTACAGAATTATTAACACTCATAAAAGATATGTTGCCATATGATAATGAACTTCCCAGTCGAACCTACGAGGCTAAACGGATTTTGTATTCTATTGGCATGAGTTACGAAAGGATTCATGCGTGTCCTAACGATTGCATTTTATTTCGAAATGAATATGAAGTACTAAGGTGTGTCCGAAATGCAATGTCTCTCGATATAAGAATAAAGAATCTACTCCAGCAAAAGTCGTGTGGTATTTTCGTATAATACCAAGATTTAGGCGCATGTATCGCAGTGAAGAAGATTCAAAACACTTGACAAGGCATGCAGATGAAAGAATTAGAGATGGAATGTTTCGACACCCTGCAGATTCCCCACAAAGGGCAAAAATTCATCACGAGTATCTTGAATTCGGGATAGAGTCAAGAAATCTAAGACTTGCACTTTCTACTGATGAAATGAATCCACATGGTCTTCAAAGCATCTCACACAGCACATGGCCTGTGATTTTGGTAATATATAACCTACCTCCATGATTATGTATGAAGCATAAGTTTATGATGTTGTCTATGTTAATTTCTGGACCCAAACAACTGGGGAATGATATCGACGTATATTTGACTCCTCTAATCGAAGATTTAAAACGTTTGTGGGAGATAGGTGTGGAAGTTTATGATGGGTATAAGAAAGAATGTTTCAATTTGAGGGATATGTTGTTCGGCACAATTAATAATTTTCTAGCATATGGTAATTTATTAGCATATAGCATTAAAGGCCAGTGTGCATGTCCTATATGTGAAGAGAGTACAAATTTGATGCGGTTGAAACATTGAAAGAAGAATGTATTTCTTGGACATTGTAGATTTTTACCTTATAGTCATTAGTATTGTGGGTGGAGAAATGCATTTAATGGAAAATCAGAGGAAGGTAAAGCTCCTTTAGCACCGACTGGATATCAAATACTTGAAAAAGTACAAGGTTTGACCAATAAATTTGGCAAACCTTTTGCAGGAGAGCTGGTCAAAACTGGGTGGAAGAAAAAGTCAATTTTCTTTGAATTGCCATATTGGAAGTCATTGTATATAAGACATTTCCTCGATGTGATGCATATTGAAAAAAAAATGTATTTGATAGTGTTATTGGTACGTTACTCAATGTTCCAGGAAAGTCTAAAGATGACATCAACGCAAAATTGGACTTGGTCGATATGGGAATAAGAAATGAATTGGCTCTAGTAAAGAAAGGAAATCGCACATATCTACCTCCAGCCGCTCATACTCTATCTAGAAAGGAAAAAACTGTTTTATGTAAATTTCTACACGAAGTTAAAGTTCTAGAAGGATACTCTTCGAACATTAAAAATTTGGTTTGTATGAAAGACCTCAAGTTAAAAGGTTTGAAGACCCATGATTGTCATATTCTAATGGAGCATTTGCTACCAATAGGTATACGTTCCATTTTACATGAAAAAGTTCGACTAGCATTAACTAGATTATGTTTCTTCTTCAGGGAAATTTGTAGTAAAGTGATCGACCCTCAGAAATTAACGACATTGCAGAGGAAAATTGTTGTTACTTTGTGTGAGCTTGAAATGTATTTCCCACCATCATTTTTTGATATAATGGTTCACCTTACTGTTCATCTGGTTAAGGAGACACAACTTTGTGGGCCAGCTTATATGAGATGGATATATCCGATAGAATGATATATGAAAATATTAAAAGGGTACGTAAAAAGTAGAAGTCGACCAGAAGGTTGTATTGCTGAACGATACATTGTTGAAGAGGCTGCTGAATTTTGTACTGAATATCTGTCCAATGTTGAATCTATAGGGCTTCCCATGTCTCGTCGTTCGGGAAGACTATCAGGAGAAGGGATAATTGGAAGGAGACTACTGACTATATCAAGGACAGAATTGGAGCAGGCACAATTGTATGTTCTGCACAATGATGATGAGGTTCAACCGTATGTTACAATACACATGGATCTGTTATCTCGTTTGAACATGAATAGGAATCAAAATTGGATAACTCGAGAGCACAATCGAAGTTTTATAACATGGTTAAAAAATCACATAAAGTTAAAATTTGATTTAGACCCCAGATCAATTTCACAGAGATTGAGGTGGCTAGCAAATGGTCTGAGCTTACATGTCTTTTCTTACACTGGTTATGTTATTAACGGCTACACATTTTATACCAAACAACAAGATGATCAGACCACTATGCAAAATAGTAGAGTCACTCTCGTAGCTAAAGCGATGCATGTCTCAAGTGCAAAAGACAAAAACCCAATATATGCAAATCTATCATATTTTGGGGTTATCGAGCGCATATGGGAGTTAAACTACACAATGTTTCATGTTCCCATATTTGGTTGCAAGTGGGTCGATAATAATAATGGCGTTCGGATTGATGAGTTAGGATTCTTACTTGTTGATTTTAATAGGGTTGGATACAAAAACGAGCCTTTTATTTTAGCGTCGCAAGCTCAACAAGTGTTTTATGTCACTGATCCTTCTGATGATAAATGGTCTGTTGTCCTATCGATCGATAAAATAAGTGATGATAACAATAATGATGAAGATGTTGGTAATGATCTTTTATTTGCAACATCACAACAACCACATGAAATTGATTCGACTGTTGATGGTTTATATCTTAGAGATGATCATGATGAGGGAATTTGGATTAATCTGTCGTTTCATATTGTAAATGGACAAACAAATATGAATCCCACCAGGAAAAGAAGTAGGGCATCTTAATGTACATGCATGTAATCTGAATTATTGTGATAAATATGCATGTAATTTGAATTGAGTGTTTTATACTAAGTTCTGATTAATTTATTTTCTACTTATATTTATATTTAGCTTGATTTGCTTCTGCAGCTACTGGTTATGATAATGCCACTTATATAATGTAAATTAAGTGTCATCAAAAGGAACATATCTGAGTTACTGGGTGTTGAACCAATTGTCAGTTACTTGACAACTTATGTTGATTAACATAGTTTATTTTTATTTTAGTAAGGGAGTCAATATATCTAGATGAGCACTTCCGAGTAGTTTGTCTCTAATGTAAATGTATTCAAGTAGTTTGGAAACCTAGCATAGGTTAAGTACATCATATGTTTTTATGAAATGAAATCTCAATTTTTGTTCAATAGTTGAAAAAATCATCTTGGAATCTCAAGTGTTCTATAAACAAAGACTTATTTTTATTAATACATTCTTATTTTTCCAAAAGAAAGAAAGAAAAAAAACAAATAACCAAGTTTTGAGTTTCAACCTTTGTTAATCAAGTTGTTTCAATGGTTCATTGAATTGGTAATCAATTACTAGTGTATTTAGCAACACCTTTGGTGCTTGCTGATGTGAATTTGTAGGGTCCAAATGGGAGTTTGAAAAAATAAACAATGATTAGTAAATTATTAACAAGTGTGATTCTCTCTTCAAACTAGGAGTTAAGTAAAAGTAAGATAGATTTCTTTGGCAGGTGTCGATGTTTTTTAAACAACTTTTTTGACATTTTTATTTTAGTTTCTACATTTTTAATGAGTTTGTTATTTGACTCATTTTTGTGTTTGATTGCATGATACTTCACAAGAGGTTTATGCCCTGCAACTTCATTTGGCTTAATTACACGGACATTTTAAAAATAAAATAAAGAGACATTTTACAGCGCTTTTCTACAAAAGCACTGTAAAAGGCCCTTTAAAAGTAAAATAAAGATACATTTTACAGCGCTTTTCTTAACAAGCGCTTTAAAAGGCCCTCTTAAAAATAAAGATACATTTTACAGCACTTATTTTAAAAAGCGCTGTAAAAGACTCTTGTAAAAGAACCTTTTAAAAGCGCTTACAATTACGAAGATCACTTAATTCAGATTCGAACTGAGGTCTTCCAAGTATGAATTCTAGGGGTTAACGCTCAAGAGTAACTAATAAAGAAAAGAAAACAACAAGGTTATATTTGGTTTCTGATGGACACCTTTATAGCGCTTATTGGGAAAAGCGCTGTAAAAGAGCCTTTTAAAAAATTAAACAAGGACGCCTTTTAGAGCGCTTTTTTAACAAGCGTTGTAAAAGGCTTTAAAAATAACATCCATCAGACACCTAACAGGACCTTATCTAACAGGATTTTCTTCAAACACATTGTACGCATTTTTCGCAAAAACACATTGTTAACAGGCTCTTTAACAAAAACACATTGTTAACAAAAACATCAGACTGAAATTCATTTTTCGCAACATGGCAATGAACCTGAAGACCAAGTTTCGATTTAAGAATGAAAGGGAAAGTAAAGAGATAAAAAGGGTGTTGAGGTGGAGTAAGCTTTGACGTTTGTGAAGAAGATGCATAAAAGGAGAAGAGTTTAAAAAATAACATAACAAAACACAAAAATAACATAAAAAATCAATGAGGTCTTTTACAACGCTTATTTAGAAAAGCGCTGTAAAAGAGCCTTTTAAAAAAACATTCATATAACATAATAAAACAAGGAGGTCTATTACAGCGCTTGTTCAAATAAGCGATGTAAAAGACTCTTTTAAAAATAAAATAAAGAGAACTTTTACAGCGCTTATTAGGAAAAGCGTTGTAAAAGGCTTTAAAAAAACATATAACATTCTAAATCAATGAGGTCTTTCACAGCGCTTATTTGAAAAAGCGCTGTAAAAGAGCCTTTTAAGAAATTAAATAAGGACGCCTTTCAAAGCGCTTTTTTAACAAGCACTGTAAAAGGCCGAAGCCTTTTAGAGCGCTCTTTGAAAAAGCGCTGTAAAAGGGTTATAAAAAAGCGCTGTAAAAGGGTTATATATATAACAGTAACCTCTTCAGTTTCCTCTTCATTACGTAAACTACATTATCATCGTTCTTCATCGTTCTTCTCTTCTTTTGCAAACCCTATAATCCCGTCCATTACGAACTGTATTCCCACGATCATCTCCTTCATTTTGAACCTTATTTCCATCCAAGATCATTTCGAACCTTATATTTCCATTGAAATACGTAACCCTCATTACGTATTTCTTCAAACCGTTTTTCTGTGAACCTTATTTCTGTGAACTTTCTGTGTTCGCTCTTTTCTTTGCATTTCATCTTTCTTCGAACCATTATTCTGATATTGATGTTATTAATTTTTTGTAATTATTAAAATGCAAGTTGAGCTTGTTTAAAATATATATATTGATACATGTTGAGCTTGTTTAGAATAATGCATGATGCATGTTGAGCTTGTTCATGTTATACTAAACTGCATGTTGAACTTGTTGTAGTTAAACGGATACAAACAAAGATTTAAAATGTCAAAATGAAGAAGTTGGCACCACTAAGGCTTATGAAAATGAAGTCAAACGTGGTGCAACTATAATGCAAAATATGATTAAAGCAAGGAACAATGGCATCAAGTTTGAGGTTATACTATACTATACTATGTTTGCTGTGTATTTTTTTATCTTTTTTTAATAGCATGTACTTACTATATGAGTTTATTAGGTTGGCTAGAATGAGAGTGGTCAGCCAATTGACCCCAACAGCTCTATGTTTGTAAGCTATATTGGGGCTGTTGTTCGTCAAAATATCCCAATTACGATTGATGATTGGAGAGATAAGGCGTTGAAGGATGCCAAAGATATAATATGGAATGACATTCAAGTAAATTTTTTGATCCAATCTTTTGTCATTTATAAATATTTTCATTGAAATACTTTACTTATAATTTTTTTCATTGCAGACGACTTTTGTCCTTGATGAGGGACGAAAGAGTTACGTTTTGAGAGTTGCTAGGAAAATCCATCGGGGATTTAGATCGCATCTCTCAAATTTCTATCTAAAAGATAGAGAAGGAAACACAACTGATGAACCTCCAAAAATATATCAACATTATATATCAAATGATGAATGGAAGGCATTTGTTTCCAAACGTTCTGAGCCCACGTTTGTCGTAAGTGATTAATTTATTAGTATTTGTGTGTTTTATTATTCATTTGTGTGTTTTATTAGCATTTGTGTGTTTTACATAATTGCTATTTTTTTATATAGAATATTAGTAAGGCAAATCATGAGAGGGCAAGCAATCCGACGCACCTATACAAAAAATCACGTATGGGATATGCACGTCTAGACCAAATACTTTTAAGTAATTAAACATCAATTTGATATAATGAGGGAATTTGTATTATAAACTATAGTTTCTAACTAATATTTTGTTTATGATCTTAACAAATAGCGACAAGAGACCCAATCCGATCAACCATTGGGTCGTCATATCTTGTGGAAGGAAGCTCGTGTAAATAAAGATGGAGTGGTTGATAACGAAAATGTTCAAAAAGTAATAGAACTTTGTGTAAGTATATTATGAATTTAATATTTTTCAATATTGTATTTATCACTTGAATACTTTTTAATATTGTATTTTGAAAATGCCAATGAACTTAACTATTTTAATGTTACATGTATTTTAGGAGACCATCGAACAAAGTTCAGAAAATGAAGAGGGCAACAAGGCTAGTTGCAAGGACATTCTGGGCAAAGTTTTTAATGTTCCTGAATATTCCGGTCGAGTTAGGGGGAAGGGATTTGGTGTAACTCCCAAAAGCTTTTTTCCTCAAGAAAAGCGCCAAAAACCTTCCAACGAGGAAGTATTAGAGAAGCTCGGAATCCTATCAGAGCAAGTGGCACTCTTGGTGAATACGAATAAAGACAAGCAACTTCCAGATCAGCTCCAACGTGAAATACAAATGGAGAGTGAAACCGGGAGTTGCAACGTCGGTTTGAAAAATATTCCCGAGGTAATTAATTACTTACTTGCTTATGTAATTACTTATGCATTAAACAATATTATATATTAACTGTACTTATGTTTTAACTATTGATTTAGGGTGTCACTTCATGTTTCTTATACTAGTCCTCGCCCACTCATAGGAAGGTGGGAAAAGGAAAATTGTACAATACTTTGGGAGAAGTATTGCACAATACTCCGATCCCTGCGGGCCATGTCAAAGTATCGCCTACTGTTGCTTTCGAACCAATTGCACCGTTGCCGATATCGGACAACGACGGAGATATGCAGACATTGGGCGACGCTGTTGGTAGTTACGTGGCATGACCCACAAACCTTGTTGCCCTCGATAAAAGGCCTCCCAGAAACGAATCAGTTACATATCCCGAAAAGGTTTGTCACAGTTATTGCTTAAGGTTTGTCAATTTTTCCAGATTCAATAAACTAACATTTAACCTCATTTTTGAAGGTCTAAATAAATAAACCACCAGCACATCCAAAAAAAGGCAGCAAACCTCAAAAATTGGAGGTTAATAGAGCTGCCAAATTACAAAGGCAGGAGGGCAATAAAGCTGCCAAACTTGCAGCAAGAAAAAAACTAGATCGGGGGAAATCAGTCGCTGCTGCTGCTGCTCCTAAAATAAGTCAGCCATGCCTTGGTAAATATGGGGAGTGTCTTGACATCCAAGTAAAAAAGAACATGGGTAGCAACGACGATTCGCGCATCGTACACATGAATAAAGATATATTCGTAGATGATTATGAGGAATTTCTCGGCAAGGAGCACATATACGAACTTCTCGAACATAAGGAGCTCAGTGCTACTGTAATGAGCTTGTACATAAGGTAAAAAATACTTTTAATTGCATTTATTGGTAATGAATTAAATGTATTGGTAATTAATCTAGTTTAAAATTTTCATTGAAGGTTTTTGTATGAGAAGGTCGTGTGCACGAGGAAATTGCCAAATAAATACTCATTCTTGTCTCCGCATAAGATGTCGATGTGGAAACTCATTCCAAACAATGTAAAGAAATACATTATAAATATGTTTTTAGGAAATATAGAAAAGGATAAATTGTTCTTCGCACCATATAATTCAGGGTACGTAATTTTATCTTTTTTAATTGATGAGAATTTCATTTATTAGTTTCCTAACCAATTTGCCTAACCAATTTTGCCTAACCAATTTTTTTGTTGTTGTAGGGCACATTGGGCGCTATTTGCAATCAATGCGATCTCTGAAGTTATATAATATTTGGATCCCGTGCATGACAATTACAACAATCATTCTGAAATAAAGACTATGTTCAACACGTAAGTAATATTCATTTATTTCTTACATATATATATATATAAATATAAATAATGTGTTTGTTCGTGCTATAATAATCACATTTATTAATTCGATAGTGCCTTAAAAGTTTATCGATCTCAAAGAGGTGCGACAGTGTCGAAGCAAAAGTCTAATAATATTACATGGATCCCAATAAAGTGCCTTCGTCAAACAAACAACATCGACTGTGGGTACTACGTATTGAGATTCATGAAAGAGATTGTTGACAAGAATAAAACTATTATCCCAGAAACGGTACGGTATTTTGATCATATGATTTTCATATATAAATTATCTATATATTTGATACTAACTTAACATAATATGTTCAATTTTTATATTGCAGTACTTTGACAATTCTAGTCCATCATATTATGAGCAAGATCTGATGGAATTAAAGGAAAAATGGTGTGAGTATGTGCTTGAAATGAAAATTATTTGATTTTTTGGGAAATAGCATGCTGCTGGGCAAGGGATCTGAATATTATATGGTGCATATTCTGTATATTTTTTTAGTTATTATATGTATATGATTATAGGACAATATATAAACATGCATATGAATATGTTGTAAATTAGGTTAATGTATATGTAGTTACTTGTGTTGTACATTACTGTGTTACAGGGTAATATATATGTATCATATTGTTTGAACTGCTTATTGTAAATTACTGTTACAGGGTAATATATATGTATCATGTTGTAAATTACTGATTCTGGTTGTGTTGTGTTGTGTGAACTGGTTCAAAATAATTTTGGATAAAATGATAAAAGACAGAGCTTTATAAAAAAAAATGCCATAAAAAGCTAAAAAACGTTTTTCAATTATATACAGTGCTTTAAAAAAAATACACATTTTACAGCGCTTTTTTGAAAAAGTATTGTAAAATGTGCATTGGTTGGACATTTTACAGCGCTTTTTGTATAAAAGCGTTGTAAAAGGTACACCAAATATATGAATTATGGGTATGCCTTTTACAGTGCTTTTTATAAAAGCGCTGTAAAAAGTACACCAAATATATGAATTATGGGTATGCCTTTTACAGCGCTTTTTATAAAAAGCGCTGTAAAAGGTACACCAAATTTATGAATTATGGGTATGCCTTTTACAGCGCTTTGTATAAAAAGCGCTGTAGAAGGTACACCAAATTTATGAATTATGGGTATGCCTTTTACAGCGCTTGTTGAAAAAAGCACTGTAGAATATGCATAACAAGCGCGCGTTATATTTACATGATTTACAGCGTTTTTTTAAAAGCGCTGTTGTATCTTTTACAGCGCTCAATTCCATAGCGTTTTTTTTTTTTTGAAAAAACGTTGTAAAAGGCTTTAAAAAAGCGATGTAAAAGGCTATTTTTGGCGTAATGCTATCTGTTATTTGGCTTAATTAGTCTTCTTAATAATAATTCCGAATTTTACAAAATAATTTTATCTTCAACTTGATACAAATGAGTATTATTATGTTATAAAATATAATGCTATATGTTATTGTTGTTATCATGGTCCCCTTTATATTATTTTTATGAAACTATAAATTTTAGTTCGCTTAAATTGCAAATGTTTTAAAAAGAATATCATTTAATTCGATGTGATTATTAGTGTTAGTAATAAATTTTCCTTTTAATTTACTTAGTTAAGATATTTTTTGATATTCCAAAGGTATTTAATAAACCAATTTGATTATGATTTTATTTCTTAAATTAATTTTCTTAATACAAATTTAATGTAGTTAAGTTTTCTTTTTAAATTTATAGACATATACAACGTTTTCCTTATTTTATGAATGTTGTTTCCCACTATAAGATGAAGAGTTAAGATAGTATGTTGTTGTAATTATTTTACAATTAATATTATTATTATTATTTCTATTATTTTTATTAGTATTTGTTAACATTTAGATTTTTATTTTATGTTAAAAGTTACATAAGAAAAAAGGACTAACAAT